>RJWT010031361.1:0-14399 GCA_004365215.1 Cuniculus paca | reverse complement strand
TAATTCATGACTTTTTCCCCTTATCATTTCACATGGACAATTCTCCCATCAGTAAACTTTATCTGTGGCATGGACCACTGCTCCTCCCTTCCCTCCATAGTGGCCACCTGTAGGCTACCACTGCAGATGTGGTTAGGAAAAGCCAAGGACATATCAAAGGAATTAAATATGTTTTGGACTAAATATGTTTTCTGAAAAGTGTACACACTTCTCTGTGTATGGCATCCCTCTACTTCTAGTCAAGTAGGAGAACAAAATCATGAAAGAGTGATTACACTTAAAGGAGAAAATTTGCTAAATCAAAAAAAAATCATAGCAGAGGAGATTCTGGAAAATTCATAATTTTAGCTTAGGGTAAAACTTACAATTTTGAATATATTATACAGATATTATTACACATAAGAAGAAACATTGACCTTTAAACAGCAGTGAAATACTAGGGAGGCAATACAATACACACATGATTTATTTCACTTACGAGTATGGTTTCTATGTGCATCCATGTACCTATAAAAGCCCCAAATGTGTCTTTCTTTATAGCTGAGTAGTACTCCATTGTATAGTAATACCACACTTTTTTATCCATTCCTTAGTTGACCAGCATTTGGGTTGTTTCCAAGATTTACTTATTATAAATTGTGCTGCTGTAAACATGGGTGCATAAATATCACTGTAGTATGATGTTTTTAATTTTTCTGGGAGAATGCCCAGAAGGGGAAGAGCTGGATAGAATGGAACCTCCAACCCTAGTTTTTTGAGGAATCATTGATATCCACAGTGTTTGTACCAGTCTATACTCCCAACAGTGGAGAAGAGTTCCTTTTCCCCCACAGTCCCACCAACATTTGTTATCAGTTGATTTCTTGATGACAGCCATTCTTTCTGGAGTGAGATGGAATCTCAATGTTGTTTTAACTTGCATTTCTCAAATGACCAGTGATGTGGAACATTTCTCCATGTATTTATTTGTCATTTGCCTTTTTTCATCTAAGAAGTGCTTGTTCATCTCAGATGCCCATTTTTGGATTGGGTCTTTGAATCTGGGGGCCTTGATTTTTTTCAATTCTTTATATGTTCTAGATATAAGTCCTTCATCAGAGGGACAGTTGGCTGAAATGTTTTCCCATTCTGTGGGTTTTCTTTTCACTCTATGGGTGATTTCTTTTGACATGCAAAAACTTTTTAATGAGATCCCAGTTGCTGATTCTTTGAAGTACTTCTCATGCAGTTTGTGTTTTGTTCATGAACTCTTTGTCTACCCCATGTCTTCAAGATTTCTACCTAGCTTGTCTTCCAGTAGATTTAGTGTTTCTGTTTTAATATTTAGTTCTTTGATCCATGTTGACTTTAGTTTAGTGCATGGTGATAGACATGGGTCTAATTTTACTCTTTGGCACATGGAAAGCCAATTTGTTCAGCATGATTTATTAAATAGGGTATCTTTCTTCCAGTAAACATATTTGGCCCCTTTGTCAAAGATAAGGTGGCTGAATGTGTAAGATCCAAAATGCAGAATAGATATTGTGAAAGGGAAAGGGAAAGAAACTGCTCAAAAGGAAAGAAGAACTGGGATGGGGGAAAGGAGAAAAGAAAGAAGTGAAAAGAATATATATGTATGTATATTATATATATGTATATTGTATATATGTCTTGGTTACTTTCCTCTTTCCTTGCTGAGACAAACACCTAACATCCAAAATTAGGGACAAAAAGGTTTATTTAGCTTACAGTTTTTGGAGATTTCAGTCCATAATCAGTTGGGTCCAAGGCAGGGTGGCATGGCACTGGGGCAACACTCCAAGGCAGCAGCCAGAGCAAAAGTAGAAGAAAACAAGCCTCTTCTCTACCCTTACACTGTACATAGGCCATCGCCCCCCTTCAGGGTGGGTGTAACACTCACAAAATGCCTTTGCCCTCCTTTGCACAGGATGAGGATATTTACAAAGTAAGAACCCTGGCTCCCTGCTGAGTCTCTCAGTTAAACTTCTAAACTGTGCAAGTTGACACAATGTATTAACCATAACATCCACCCCTTGTCAACTTGGCAGCCAGACATATTTCTTTAAATCAGCCTCCAGATAGCAAGACATGCTAATTCTTATCACTTTGCAATTTGAACATTATAACACAGTTTAACAATCCTTAAGAACCATCAGTAAGTCTAGCAACATTACATTACAATAGAAACATAACATTTTGTCCTTGGACACCCAAAGACTCATGTACATCCCTCTATGCAAATGGCATTTAGTACTTCTGCAAGAGTCTCCAAAGTCCTAGCAGTTTTAGCCTTGTGGAAAAGTCCAAGTCCCAAGTCTCTGAAATGTAAGGCAAACTCTTAGCTGCAAGTCCCTGTACAAATGAAAACAAAGTTAAACACTTCCAACATGCAAGTGTACAGGATAAACATTTTCATTCCAAAAGTTACAAACAGGAGGGTACAAAACATTGGGACCAAAACAAGTCCAAAATTCAAAAGGGTAAGTGTTAAATCCTATAGTTGCTTGTCCAGCATCTGAAGCAATCTGTGGCAAATTGTGAGCTCCAAAGGGCTTGCGTGGTTCCACCCCTATGGCACTTCTAGTAGTCACCAACCCCATGGCATCTCTCTTGTGCAGGCTCTGCTCCCCCATTGCAGGTTTCCTTAGATGATCCACGTTCCTGGCTTTTCCAAACTTCTGAAGTCTCCATTGGGGCTTCTACTGCACCTTTGGCTTCACATTCACAGTTTCACACACTGCCCTCTCGGGGTCATGCTGCCTGGTCTCCCAGGCCCCCTGAAATAGGGGTGGAAGCCTTCTCAACCTCAGAACTTGTTCATTCCATGTGCACCTAAAACCAGTACCATGTGGATGATGCCGAGGTCTGCTGCTAGCTGGAGCAGTAGCCAGGCTTTCCTCTCTCTTGGCTGTAGGGGTCAAATGCCTGGATCACTGGGCACTTTGAACCTGATTGAGAGGAACAGATTTTCTATGTCACTGCCATGCTGGAACCTCTTGGGGCCTCTGCCACCAATCTAGAACATGGTGTTCTGAGGCTTTCTCCTCAAAGCAAAGTCTTTCACTTTTGCAGTTTGGCAGCTGCAAAGGTTTGAGACTTGCTGCTTTTTGCGCTGCCTTCAGGCCATCTTTTCTATTTCTCTATTCCTCCTCAGCAATCAAGGTCTCAGCTCTATCTTTACAGTCCACAGCTTTATGGGAGCTTCTTTTCTGGCCATACTCACAATGTTTTAAATCATCCTGCTGGGCTCTGTACTCTTGATTTGCGACATAAATCTGGCTAAAAGCCCCTAACAATAGCCATGCCATGGTCTCAATGCTTGACTGTCTTGAAATTTCTTCTGCCAGGTTAATCAGTCCACCATCCCTAACCTTAGTCTCAGGCAAAGTCTCTAGACATGAGCAAAATGCAGACAAACTTTCTGCCAAGTCATAACATACATCAACTGGAATCCAACACTCAATACAGGCCTTCTTCCCAGCAGAAACCTCTTGAACCTGGCCTTTACCTGTAGGCTCTCTATTAGCCTCCTTGTCTCCTGAGCTCTGACCAGAATCTCCCCTACAGAACAGCCTAAGCTGCTCCAGGGCTATTCTTTCAGGCAAGAGCTCTGAACCTTTCCAAACTCTTCCCACAAGCCATTCCCAAAGGCTCTTGGACCACATGGTCAGGTACAGTCACAGCAATGACCCCACTCCATTGGTACCAAATTCTGTCTTGGTTACTTTTTCGTCATTGCTGAGACAAACACCTGACACCAAAGTGAAGCAAGGAAAGGTTTACTTAGCTTACAGTTTTTGAAGATTTCAGTCCATAATCAGCTGACTCCAAGGCAGGGTGGCATGGCACTGGGGCAACACTTCAAGGCAGCAGCCAGAGCAAAAGAAGAAGAAAACAAGCCTCTTCTCTACCCTTATATTGTACACAGGCCACTGCCCCCGTTCAGGGTGGGTGTAACACTCACAAAATGTCTTTGCCACCTTTTGCACAGGATAAGGATATTTACAAAGTAAGAACCCCAGCTCCCTGCTGAGTCTCTCAGTTAAACTTCTAAACTGTGCAAGTTGACACAATGTATTAACCATAACAATATATATACAAGATAGACAACTGTGCTACTAATTTTGTCATTCCCTCATAAAGAACAGTTTGTGCTTTCATGGTTCAATTGTTTGATCACTTTTTCATGCTTATATCTTGTAATCTGAAACAACTTTAAAGTTAATATGCAATATATTAATGAGTATTAATTTTCTATTATTTAGTTTTGAAATTCTGTATCATCGTTTTTATTCTTTTTTTGTTTTTAAAATACAAAAAAATCATTTAAAAAGCAATAAAATAATACTGAAATAGAGTAGAAGAATACTAAAAGAGTAGAACCTCCAAGCATCTGAGAGCCAGGGGAGGAACTTGCCCATATTCAAATGGTTGGTTAATAGTAAAAGAAAAAATTAGAATCGACTGTCTTTTAACTTACAGCTAAGTTCTTTCTAAATCTTTATAATGTATCAGTGGAAACTCACCTGTATGCATAACTGATATTATATTTGTAGCCCAGTGATGGTAAACACAGATGTAAGTGAAAAAGGAAAATGAACTTCTTTGATCACCAAATAGGTTTGCAATTTCAACTTCAAAAAGGAAGAAAACTTTTTTCAATTTCCACTATCCTTGTGCCTTTTTAAAAACACCAAACAGCAAGACCCTCATTTTCAGAAAAGATATTTTTGTGTTTGACATTTTAAATGGATACAAGAAGGAAAGCAGAGTTGAAGGCAAATTACTGCAGTCCTCAGTACAAACAAGCTGATGTTCAACAGGATTTCTACTCCCAAAGGAAAGACATCAAAAGAGGTCAAAGGGTAAGTGTGCACATGGGTAGATGTTTCTTCTCTTTTTCAAGAAACTGTTGGCTTTTGAACTGCCTGGTTTCACACTACAGAGGTTTTGGGTTGTCTGAAATCTTTGAAGCCGTTAAGAAGAGTTACATAGTACTGATGACTATACATCAGGAGTTAGTCACTGAAGCAGGAAACACAAAGGCTTTCAACTAATCAAGAACAACGACACTCTTCCTACTGACCTTTACTTGAAACACTTAAAACACTTCTTAAGAAATCAAAACCAACAGTGGGATATCTGAGGAACCCCTCAATGCAAATGCAAATGCAAATGGCAAGACAAAGTCTAGTCAGTAAAGAGATAACCAGCAAATTGACCATCATGTACCTCAATTCTATGCTCTTATCTGAAATTACCAGCTGTGGTATAGTCTTACTCAACTTCTCTGTCCTAGTCAAATTTCTAATCAGCAAAATAAGAAGATATATTAGCCTAGAAAACTGATTACGGTTTTTGGGGCAACTGCAAAAGGCAGATACGCTGTTTCAACCAATATCATGTTCCAACTCCATGCTGTCTAAAAGACATGCATTTTAAATATAAAAAAAAATAGATTAAGGGGTATAAAATGATATAATATGCAAGCATTAATGATGGGGAAATTGGATTATCTTATGAGATAGTTATAAAAATGTCTTGACTAAGGTACACTTCCAGATAAAAATACATTTTATAATGATAAAAAGATCATGACATAGAAAATGACCCAAAAAGACATAAAAATCATAAAGGTGGATACACCTAATAACAGAATTTTAAAATACATAAAAAAGACAGAAGAAAAAAGATATATCTGTAATAATAGTTGGATAGTCATACTCCCTCAATGATTGATAGACAAAGACAGAAACTTCAGTAGTCATATAGAAGAGTTGGACACCTACAACCAAGTGGAATACATATTTTATCTTAACTGTACAAGGATGATTTACCGAGACAGTGGCTGAGAAAATTCCACAATTAAGAAAAGATGGATTTGCAGATTTAGGAAGCACAAGGAGTTCTGAGAAAATCAATAACAAAGCCACAGCTAGGCATTTCCAGTGAAACCACAGCATGTTTAAAAACTTATCAAAATCCAAGTGTGTGACACATACCTATAATCTTAGCACTCTGGAGGCTGAGGTAGGAGGGTCTTGTGTTCAAGGCCATCCAGGGTCATATAGCAAGCTCAATACCAGCCTATATTACATAGGGGGACACTGTTTCACAAAACAAAGAAACAAACAAACAAAACAAGTATTAAAAGCAGCTAGAGAGGAAAACAAAACGGACCATCTAGAAAGGAACAGATTACTAATTACACTAACTAAAGACTTTATGTTGGCAAGAGTGGAAATCAGAACAGGAGTATTCAAACACCTGAAAGAAAATAGTGTTGGTTAGAATAGAAATATGTCTCTTGCAAAAATCTCACGAACAAAGGTAAAATGATATTTTCAGATAAATCAATGTATGTAAATTATTTGCTTCTGAAAAAAAGAATATTATACTGGAAAGGTCTAAGATGCAAGGAATGAGTGCCAAGAAAAGTGAACAATAAATGTGAGCAAATCTAAACAAGCACTGCCTATCTACAATAATGATTATAAAGGGCCAAAAAAGAAAAGATAAATACTTTCAGATACTGAGCAATGATAGTTGTAAGCCACGAGATGATCGGAATTTAAATGCTATGTCCCTAGTTGATCAGAGGAAGATTAAGATTTCGATGGACTCTACACTTCAAAATTAAGAATGGATGAGAAATGCCAACTTTAAAAATTATTTAATTTTCAAACTAATGGAAAAAGAAATGGAATTTAAAACAATTTAAAACAAGAGGAGAGTCACTAAAAAGCACCCAGAAACTGAAAAAGAACATTAAGAGACTAGAAATAAAATTTTAAAATAATAATCACAATGGATCAATGGAATTTCCTTTTAAAAGAAATGTTTGAATAAAAATTCTGCTCAATGCTGTAAAGGAATAAAAAGGTTAATGTGAAAAAGAATATAAGGTTCTGTATTGAAAAGTTACCAGCTAAAATAAGTTGCAGAGTTTAGATTTCCATCAGCCAAACTAGCATGTAGGTCAGAGTATTAGGGATAAGGAAAATTGTCATGTAATGAAAACAGTTTGTGTTGCCAAAAAAGAATCAGTAATTGTAAACTTGACCACAGCTAAAACAACATCACAGGCTCTGGCATAGTTCTCTTGGTAATTGCAAGGTAAAGCTCACAAAAATAGAATTAGTAAAGATACGGAAGAGCTGAAAAATGCACACAAGTTGCTTAACTGTTACAGAAGTCATATTCTGCAGAAGCCCATCAATAAAAAATGTACTAAGTTTGATCAAGTATTAGAACAAGTTCATATGAACAGCGTAGAATAATCATTCTAAACCATGTTCTTAAAGTCAGTGTAATTAAGTTCACAATCCATACAAAGACAACTAATATGATCTCTTGCCTTATATGGGAAAGTCTAGGAACAAGTAGCTAATGGAGTGTTCTTTTCTCATATTAGAAATTATTTTTTTAGCAGCTTTAAAGTTAATGTCAAATTTGAATGTTGCATAAGTCAGGGAAAAAAGGAAATTTTGGAAAGAAATCTGACTCCCAGAATCTTTTCAGGGTGAGCTAATGTAACTGAACAAACATAGAAGCTGACTATAGTAAGATAAATCTGTGGGGAATGGGGAGAGAGATGGGGCTGGAGAGGTAGAAAGAGTGAAGACATGAAATACTAAATGACTTCTGTTAGCCACAGAGAGCTTTACAAAATGACATATGTAGACCTCAGTGACATTGTTATTGTTGTTCTGAGGGAACACTTTAGTTCTATGGTGAATAAGGGAATAAAACCAGCCATCCCTTCTCCCTCTAGAAGGGTGTCTAATAGAATCCTCCTTTGTGTGTTCAGTTTCTAAACTTCATAACTCTTATCTCATTAGGGTTCTAAGTATGCAGACAAATTTTAGCATATTAATAAATCAGGAATGATTAGTCCTTTCTCACCAAGTCCCTAGAAATAAGTAATGCATATCTACACAGAATCTAGTGCATGTTCACCCAGAGTACACTTAGAAAACAATTCTGAACAATTCTTATTACTGATAATATAGCAAATACTTAGCTACCAAGATCTGTTTAAAAAGCTCATTAAAATTATTAATTTAAAGCCAGTTTTAAAAGTTTACAAGCACTAAAAATAGCCACCACAAACTCCAGTTACCCAAAAGAAATTTTAAAATTCCATAGTTGTATATTGCCTTTGGGAACAAAGCTACCAATATGAAAAAAAGAATATGCAAATAATATGAATTCCATTTCTTTTTAGATATTTGCAAACATTCTGACTCAAATAAGGTGCTGTGGAGAAAAATACTCCACAATAAAATGCTCTCAAAAATGTTGACTGACAAGCTAAATATTTTAATAGTAGAAGGGATATTGGTCTGTTAAGCCATTTGCTATTTTCATTCAGTGCTCATCAGATACAACTGATGTTTTCTGGAAAAAAACACCATCAGCCAAGACAAAGGTCAAAATATTCTTGACTGCTACTTCCTATACCCTATCTAGCAGTCTACAAAGCAATCGTTATGATATAATGTAAATAGGCAGCATAGTATGCAGACATGTACCCTACAGATAAGATATTAGAGATTGAGAAGGCTCTCTGAAGAACTTTCCCAGACTATTTAATTTCTCTTTGATCAACTCTGCCTTACTTTTTCTAATCTCAGAGTTTAAACTGTCCATAGATTAATGGCCGTTCCCAATATGCACGGTCTGTATCTGGCCTGCCATTATTTTTTCACAAATGAAGTTCTATGGGGACACAGTCAATGCCCATCATTTACATATTGTCTATGCTTCTTTCTGTTTACAAAGTGAGTAAAGTAGTTCTAACAGTGACTTTATGGCCTCCAAAGATTAAAGTATTTACTATCTGTATCTTTACAGAAAAAAATTTTAAAATCCTGCCTTGTATTTTTGGGCTATGGAAATGATATTAGAGAAAATTTAATAACAAAGAACTGATGCATTTCTCAGCACATCCTTTCATTTTCGCTCTAGTAATCACTACCAAGATGAAAACAGAGTTACTATGTGTTATTGTTAATGTATTACTGGACGAGGTTTGGAATAAGTTAGAAAGAGTTCAACCTAGCAAACAGGTCACAGCTCATCTCTCAGAAGCCCAAGACAAATATCATTAAATAATCACAGCATACTCTCTTCCTCTAACTCCAGATGTCAGCTCAGAATCCTTTCCCATGGAATGCTCCCGGCAATGAAGAGTGGATTGGGCTTCCCATAAAAGATAAATATTTTTGCTGTCTCTCGCCTAATTAATTCTCATGTTGGTATTTCAAACCATTCTCCTTTAATCTTTCCACAAAAATCTGTCTTCTACTAACTTCTATCTACTGGGATTAGTTTAGACTTTTAAGTAACCCTTACATATGTCTGACTCTTCTCTGAAATAACATTTTTTGTCAGCGTTGGCAAATGTGTTTGTGTGTAAAAGGGGGAAAAGGATTTTAAGTCACTAAAAAAGTGGATTCAGAAGGGTATAGGATTATTATGAAATTGATACTTTCAGAACATGATTTTTCTTTTTGTGGACCATGCAAGTTGCTTGATTTTACACAACAAAATGCAATGGTTACTAGTGTGTCAAATATTACAAACTCTGTTAGTTTGTGATCCTTCAGAGAAGTTCTCCAATCAGTCATGAGTCATGTGACTGTTTCCTGCAGCGCTTGCCATGAATGAGTGTGAAAGCAAGGCCTACTTCTTCCTGCCCGCAAGGCCAGGTACACGGGACAGGCATGGGCACCCTTGCTAGGTGAGCAAGGTTTGCAAGCCAGCCCCACAGTGCTGAGCAAACCAAGTCCACCACACAAACCCCTCAGTAAGTCATGATTGGGATCTATCATATATTGAAATGAGATAATCCATTTATTTATTTAATCCTGAAACTCTGAGAGGAACTTTAGAATCTGTGGATTTCAACCAACAGGTAATTTTTTTCTTTTCTTTTTTTTTCAGCACCTGGGATGGAACTCACCACCTCACACTTGCCAGGCAGGCGCTTAGGTCACTGAGCTAAATCCCTAGCCCTTCTTTTTAAGACAGGGTCTTGCTATGCCGTTCAGGCTGGCCTTGAGCTCACTTTGTAGCCCAGGCTGGTTTTGAACTTGCAAAAATCCTCCTGTCTCAGCCTCCCAAGTGCTGGAATTACAGGCATGCTAACAGGTGATTCTTAACTGGATAAATTAGGAAAACATTGCTTTGTTAAAGTCACACTTCTAGTAATACAGGGTCTGGCTATGCCTGGATGCATTTTACAGAAGCAACTTGCCCTAGTCTCTGCAGACTCAACAATGCACTCTTCCTCTCTTCATGTCTGCATATCCTGAAAGCGTCTGCAGAAAGTTCCGTGAGGCAACCTAGTGGAAATCCTTTACACACAGTCATTCTGTTGAATGGCAGCATGTAGAAGCCTTTTACACGTGCAGAAAATCCTGAGCTCCACCCTTCTGAATCAGTGTGAGTCTCAGGAAAAGAAAGAACCAATAGGTTATATACAGAGGGGAAAAAAAACCTCACTAGTATTGCTTTACCTGAGTATATGGACTGAGAAGCACCCAAAATGTCTGCAAGCTAGACAACCAGAAAAGCCCATTGTGTAGCCCCAAGTCCCAAGACCTCTGAGTCTAGGTAATGAATGGTATAATTCTGTGTGAGGCCCCAGTCTGGGAACCCGGGCAGGCCAATAGTAGAGCATTCCTGAGGGTGAAGCCTGAAGAAACTTAAATTCTGATGCTCAAGGGTGGGAGAACATCGAGGCTCAAACAGAAGAGGAAAGTTGTGTGCTCTCTCTTCCGTGTCTGTGCGCAGCCCCCAGCTGATGGAATGGTGCCCACTTACAGTGAAGCCAGAGCTCCTGCACTCCATTCATGGTTTCACACAATAATTTCCTGAAATGCCTTCCACATACCTGGAGCTGCTTGGTGACTCTAATTGAGTGCCAAATCACCTGCAGAGACCTGGGCTTCTCTTTCAGATGGAGGACAAGTTCAGTACCTCTGAAGCACTGAGAATGAGCAATGCTTCACTAGCAACCTGAGTTTTCTTTAATTCAATCAAGCTAACACCCAAAATCAACTCTCACAGAAGGACCAGTGTAAATCCAACAATGAACCACATAACCAAGATTCTAAAACTGACTCTGTCCTCAAATGTCCAAAGTTTGATTTGAAATGTCACTTAACCTACGTAAGCCTTTTCCCTACATGAAAAAAACTAATACACAGGCAACTTCAGCAGGTGCATCTTAAATAAAGTTCATGGGAATGTATGGGTTTGAACTACCCACCTGCACTGAACCTAAGAGACCCAAACAACATAGAGTTTAATTACAGTAACTGAGCTATGGTTGGTCATAGGATGCCCTGTAGCCAATTATCTAAGTAAGCTGTAAACAACTAGCTACTTAAATTCTAACCAATTAAGTTGGTTTTTTGTGTTGTTTTGTTCTTTGCCTTCTGTTTTTCTGGAAATGCTGTTAGATCCCATTATTGGTTTGAATTATCAGAACCTGCTCAGGTTCTGGGAGCTACCCAACTCAGGAACTGATTTTGTTTTGTTTTCTTTTGCTCAAGTAAACTCTATCAAATTTAATTGTTCTGAGGAATTTTCCTTTCAACGCAGAGAAAAGTTGTTTCTTGGAGACCAGTGTGTCCAGGTGTCCTACATCTTTCCCCTTGAACCCATGCATCCAAGGGCTCTGGCTACCAGCTAGGTTGGGATGTCTGTGGCAAGAATCCATTTGGAACTAGGTGATAATCATTCCTCAAATATGGGAAATAGCTCTTTGCTTTAGTTCTGTTTCACCTTTTCTGTAAAAGGAGGATAACATCACCCACTTTGCAAAGAAAATCAAGATGATGTATATAGTGTCAGAGGTATAGCTTGATAGAGTACTTGCCTACCATGTGCAAGACCTTGTGATGAATCCCCAGGAATGAAGAGAGAGACAGAGAGAGAGACAGAGAGAGAGAAGAGGAGACGAGAGGAGAGGAGAGGGGGAGGGGGAGAGAGGGAGAAGGAGAAGGAGAAGAGGAAGGGGAAAAACAGATGATGTATGTAATATGCAAGCTCAGTGTGAGGCACAAGGCAGCATTCTGTTGGCTCAAAGGAATCAACTGTGTGGGAAAGACGAAAGACAGTGCCTGAAACAGTACTTTAAACCCTCACTAGCTTGCTCACTCACCGTTTTCAAAGAATGAAAAAACACTTGTGTCACATTGGTTTCACATCTGGGAATATGTATGGGAGAATAAAAGACAAGAATGAATGTGAAAAACATTTTCCCAGAGAAGCCAATTTTGTTGTGCAGCTCCTTTGGCCTCTCTATTTATTGTTCTCACTGCAAACTCTGAAATGCCTTCATATCTACTAACAACCTGGAATAATAAGTTCTGGCTCAAATCTTAACGATTGAAGATTTTTGAATAATAAATACCTACACCAGCAGGACTGTTTTTCATTCTTCTCTTGGTTTCCTGGCTGAAAATAAAAAATAAATACCAAGCTAGACATGTAGCAGTGGTTTTCATTCCTATTTTAATTCAAGCACATGTTACTTGAGCACTTACTATGTCCCAGGCATGGTGCTCAGCTCTATGCATTATTTCTGTTAACGCTTATCAAACCCTTTGTATAAAAATTAATTTCACATCCCTTAAACAGAGGAGCAAAGTGGGACACAGGCCATTAAAATCTTGCCAAGTTCGCTCAGCTTGTATGTGACAGCCATGGTCATTAAACCAAGACACTCTGACTTCAGACCCAATGCCCTTAGCTATGGAATCAGGCTGCTACTCTGCTCCTGGCACTGAAACTATACACAGAACTACAGTTTCTGCAGTCAGAGGTCAATGGCCTAAATCAGGAATGCAAATTCTTAGGCACTATTCATAGTTCCTATCACAGATCGCCAGTGCTTGCTACTTGCCCAATATAGACAATTCTAATGGATCCTCCTAGTCTTCTTTTATTGAATATTGATTTATCACAGAAGGCTTCAGGAAATCACTACAGCGGTACCTCAGTTCACAGACTTGAATTTAAGTCTTTCCATGATCCTGGTCATAAACCAAATTGAATGAGGAAAAACATCAAATTTAATGGTTAGGTTCAATATTAACCTTATGAGGAAATTTAATTTGATTCAGTTCCCTTCCAATTTGGTTTGCAACCAGAATCATAGAAGGAATTAAGTTCATGAACTGAGATATCACTGTACCAGTATTTACATTGGCATTTGAGGTGATACCTACTTTCTATTCTTGCTCCAAATGGAAATAAATCTAAAATGATTTATCCTTATAATATCTAGACTCAGCCTGTGGTAGAGACAAAGAAAGGTATAGATATTACATAAATCTAACGATATTAAGTATTAACCACTTAATGGTTTGCCCCAGTGTCACCCGGGCAGCACATTTATGTTCTGACTATACCTCATGTAGGTGTCATTTCCGTGGCTTCTTGTTTGCATGAGATATACTCATATATCTGCTTATTTGTTTCTTATCAACTATTTTTCTGTACTTCTTATTTAGAATGTTGCAGTCACCTTTGATATTTATTTCTAGTGAAATCTAATGAGTTCTGTTTTTTTACCAATTTGTGTTTATTTGTGAAAAATAATCTATAACTTTGTGCTATAATCTATAAAAACTCATATTGTAAGTACATTAGATATAATTTTTATAGTCCTCCAGAACTCAGTGGTATTCTTTTGCAATACAAAATGGACATATTTGGGACACTGAGACTGAATAAGAAGGCAGTGCCAAAAGAGCACCATAAGAAAAAAACTGAAAAAAGGAGAAATGTTAGCATCTCAGAGAGAAAAGGTCCACGTTATGAAAGGGAAAGACAAAAAGTCAGTCTCTATACTCTTTATTGTCAGCTGTTTATACTACAGAAATGATAGAGCTGGAAAGAAAAAAGGAAACTAAAAAGTCCAGTAGTGGTCAATAATTACAATAATTTCATGGGTGATGTTGACAGGTGACCAAAATCTAACAAGCTATCATATAATCAAAAAACCAGGAATACATTATTATCAAATATTCTTATACCTTCTGTGCCAAACAGTATGGAACTCATTTGTTATTTATTTAAATCAAGTGGGGTTTTTTTGTTTGTTTGTTTGTTTGGTACCAGGGATCGAACTCACAACCTTGCTCTTGCCAGGCAGGAGCTTACACCACTGAGCTAAATCCCAGGCCCCAATCAAGTGGGTTTAAGAAATCATTTATGGTTTAGATAATGTCTAATAGACCAAATAATTGAAAAATATAAGACAGCGAAATGCAAACCAGTACAGCCATCATCGACATCTTCACCATTACATTTAGTGGGTAGACATTTTATTATATTTTATTTTATTTTTTATTTTAAAGAGAACAGAACAAAACAAAACA
>RJWT010031360.1:0-14397 GCA_004365215.1 Cuniculus paca | reverse complement strand
AAGCCTATCTACTGGAAGAGGACAAGTGCTCCAGGGATGTCTTCTGTTGCAATGTGGGAAACCTCCAGCCTGGGTCAAAAGTGGCTCTCACCCTGAGGTATGTGCAGGAACTGCCCCGGAAGCAGATGGGGCCCTACGCTACGTGCTCCCAGCTATCCTGAATCCTAGGTACCATCTCTCTGGTCAAACTGAGGACAGTTGCCTTGATTTGAAGACTCCTATAATGCCTTTAGAGGACCTACCCTACACACTCACCATGATAGCCACTATCAGTTCTCAGCATGGAATCAATAGGGTCCAGTCCAACTGCCCCTTGAGCCCTATGGAATACCTTGAAGATGATAAGACGTCTGCTCAGGTTTCCTTGGCTGAAGGACACAAGTTAGATCGGGATGTGGAACTTTTGATTTACTACAGTGCAGTGCACAGCCCCAGTGTTGCTGTAGAGATGGAGATGCATGAAAAGAAACCAGATAGCTTGATGGGAACTGTCACGGTCAGTTTCTATCCAGATATCACAGAAGTTGAGATGTCAATGACCTGTGAGGAATTTGTCTTCCTCATGGACCGCTCAGGAAGCATGCAGACCCCTATGAATAGACAGGACAGGTCCCAGTTGTGCATAGATGCAGCCAAGGAGACACTGATTTTGCTGTTGAAGAGCTTGCCACTAGGCTGCTATTTCAACATTTATGGATTTGGATCTTACTTTGAGGCATTCTTTCTGGAGAGTGTGAAGTACACTCAGAAAACAATGGAGGAGGCAGTGGAGACAGTTAAGGTCCTGTGCACAGACCTAGGGGGCACTGAAATCTTGACACCACTCCAGAAAATTTTCAGGGGATCCTCTATCCCTGGTCACCCCCTACAGGTTTTTGTCTTCACAGATGGAGAAGTTGCTGACACATTCAGCGTAATTAAAGAAGTTAAGTTCCACAGCACGAAACACAGATGTTTCTCATTTGGTATTGGAGAAGGTGCTTCTACCAGCTTAATCAAAAGTATTGCTCGAGTCTCAGGGGGCACTTCAGAGTTTATCACAGGCAAGGACAGGATGCAGTCCAAGGCACTGAGGAGCCTGAAGCGGTCTCTACAGTCTGTGGTGGAAGACATCTCCCTGAGCTGGGATCTGCCTCCTGATCTGACTGCTAACATGCTTTCACCAAAACAGACTGTCATTTTTAGGGGTCAGAGGTTAATTTTCTATGCCCAACTGACAGGGACAATGCCGCCAGAGGAAGCTACAGGAGAAGTGCACCTCAAGTATACACTGCAGGGCAAGAATATTGAGCAAAAGGCGATATCTTCTCTGCAACCCAAATATGACTCCAACTTCACCATTCATCATCTTGCTGCAAAATCCTTGATCCAGGCAAAAGATCTGGGTTTCAGAGAGACTCTAGCAAGAAAAAGAAAAGTTGTGTTGAGCATCAGCTTGGAATCTGGAGTCATGAGCTCCTTCACAGCTTTTATTGCTATAAACAAAGAGCTCAACCAGCCAGGCCAGTGGCCCCTGGTTCACAGGGAGATTCCAAGTCCTGTTCTGTCTCCATTGAGATTTAAATATGCATCCTCTCCTCGACTGTTGTGCTCCTATGATTCCAATAAACTATCTACTCCACGTAAATGATCTTCTTTATCTCGGTTAACTAAGAAAGTGGCTTGCTGTGCAAGTAGGTCATACCAGCAGAATAGTCAGCATCTGGATCAAGTTGTATCACCAAGTTTTAGTCATGGCGAGACAATCAAATATGAGCCTCTCCTAGGGTTCATTTGTCAGATGGAAGAGATTGATTCTTCAACCAATGAAACCAGTTTGCCAAATGACTGTAAAGAAAATGGTAATGTGCAGTTGATTTTCCTCCAAAATGCAAATGGTTCTTGGAATCTGAGTGAACATCTGGCCAATATCCTAGGTATGAAGCTGGAAGATATAAAAGCTGCACCCCTGATGAGCATGTGGACTCCTCAGTCTGGGCCACAGTCCTTGCTGTGATCTGGCTACATACCAATGCGATGGACCGGGAGTGTGAGTGGGATCTTCTGGAAAGGAAGGCCAGAGCCTGGATTCGCACCCATGCAGGCTCTACCACATACAAGGTTGTGAAAGCTGCTAATGTATTCCTGAAGTCTTCTGTGGACCCTGCTATCTTCACCCTCTGAGAATACCACTTAAGACGAAATACTCGTCTTTGGCTATTGCATACTTATCTTACCATCTCTTCTGCTGTGATGTGTTTTTGTGTTTTATATTTCCCTTTTGTATTTCTTTCCATAAAAGTAAAGGGTGTCCACACCACCTGCCTCTCTCCTCCTTGTACCTTTGGATATCATCTTCTTTTTCCCAATACATGACTTCAAAAAATGATGATAGTTTCTAAACCTGTGCTCTTTATAGTTCAAAGCATCCATATTCAGTAATAGTCCTCCCAGGTTTTCTAGAGTGATGATATAAAAACTAGATGACAAAGACTCCAGACTAAGGATGTCAGCATTGATGTTAGAGAATGCCTGGCTTAGAGAAGTCTCTGCATGATATTTGTCTATTCACCATTTTCTTTCTATGTGGTACTGGGAATTGAACTCAAAAGCTTATATATCCCAAGACCTCTACCTTTGAGCTACATCCCCAAATTTTCTATTCAGTTTTGGGTAAGCTTTGAAGTTTTTCATTCTTAGATGGAAGATTGGAAAGTTGAAAACCAGCATCAAGTTCAGTAAACACCAAGATCACAGAGAGAGAGACTCAAGATGTCCATTCTGAGCATTGGCACTGTTGGGAATGATCTCAATTATTTCGATTTAGACTCCATTAGCTTGTACTTCATATTTTCTTGCTGCTGCCCAAGCAACTTGATTTGACTTATTCTTATTGGGGACAGATGATTTTTCTTACCCATCAATTGTCCTGTAAGAGACCCATTATGGTATCCTAGGACTTGCTCTGACCCAAGAGGACTCTATGCCAGACTCTGATCTAGTATAAGAAAAGACACGATAGGGCAAATGATGGCTACGCCTGAGACCTGAACCAGGATTGCTCACCACACGAGGAAAAATGGAGCTCACCATGATTATTTCTGAACTATATGTACCCTATCCTACTGGAAATGACCCTACTTGATGAACTGTTCCTTGAAATAATTATTATATCAATATTAAAATTGTAATTTCTATATATATATATATATAAAAGAAAAGTGTTTTTCTTCACTGACATGATATATCCAATATGTAGGTATAGAATTACAAATTTTTGTCCTTAACTGATAAGGGCTATGCCTAAGATTCTTGTATTACAGTTAAGTATTAGCAAAAGGTTTACTTTTTTATTCTGGTTTATAAACTAGCACTTGTTTTCATTAAAGAGATGATGTGTCATGTGACTACCAGCAATTAATGTAAAAATCTTGGGAGAAAGATTTAATTTTAGGTGAAGAGCAATTTGATAAAGCAATTATTATCAAATGTCAAAAACCATTGAGTGAGGCCCATCTTCTGCCTATTATAAAAAGTGCAATACATACCTCCTTTCAAACTTAAATTGGTATCAATTAATGTTTAAGGTTTAACTCTTGAAATTCAAAGGAGCTATGGAAAAATATTTTGAATTTTAATACATAATCTATTTGAAGTCACTTCAGAATGTAAACAGCAATCAGGAGGAGACATGATATTTTATTTTTCCTCATGTATAGTTCTCTTTTTGGAGATTTTTGCATAGATCTGTTGATACTTCTCATTGAATTTTATCACATTTATTTTTCAAGTTACTCAAAATGCTTCACAGAAAATAATTATTCACACTCCTGACATTCAGGTTAGATAAAGAGAACAAGTACATTCTTTTATGCATCCTTCCTAGAATATTACACGTCATGAACAATGTGATTAATTATACAAAAACACTTGATACTTCAGAGATTTCTCAGATATTTCAAAGAATTTTATAACAGAGTTCCAAACAGATTAGGTCCCAGAGAATTTAATCAAGTGAGGTACATAAGAGGTTGTGTCTGCTTGCAAGAACATAGAAATGTTAATACTCAAGTGTGTACTGAACCTTTAAATAGAGGAGTTAAGAAGTGATGTGCTGATTTCTGTAGTGTTGCCACTTCTCAGAGCATTTTTGAAACCTCATTCATGGAACTGACATTAGAGCTTGTAGTTTATGAACCAAATGAGGAATTTTGTTTTCATTACTTTATTGTCACACCTCATCATTTCCATCCTCATATTCCTTTGAGTTGGGTATCTTTCCAACTTCACACAAATTAGGCATTTGCCCCATTTCTGTCCTTGCAAATACATATCCTAAAAAGTGAATATTTGCAATAGCCACACTTGCAGATACGTGTATATAGATAAATATGCTGTAACATCCAATATAAAATATAGCACGCTGTCTGTAAAGTACCCCATCATTTAAAAAGTGTTTAATTGAAGTGGACAAAAATATTTAAAACCACTGAAAATGTGTTTCTTGATCAGGTTTAACCTTTGACTTTGGTATCACCTCTTGAGAAAACATACTTTTCTCCAAAGCACTAACAACAACAGATTCTAAATTTATTGTAAATGCAACATATTATACATAGAAGTATAGCTTTACATGCAAATATCATTGTCAAAATGTAGAAGTAAATTATATCAATTATGCAATTGAGAAAATAGGGTTATGTTTTCAAAGATCTGGGGTAGTCTACCAAAATGCATGTTTTTTAGTGGAACCTTGATTTTCCTAATGATATTTTCAAAAGAACAAAAATCACAGGAGAGAGAAATGCCAACTGTTTTAACATACGCATATCCAGGCTTTGTATTTTCTTGTCTTGGGTTCATTGAGGCAGTATCACAGCATGACCTCTAGATAAAACAAACAAAAGATAACACAGAATACACCAAACTAGAGTAGGTCAATTAAAATACTTATTAACAAGCAATTAAAGCTCAGTAGTTTTTCTTTGTGTGTTTCCTTGTGTATGCACAGTATTCAACAGAGACTTTAGCATTTTGGACCTACTCTTTCCCAACATGTCATTTACTGGAAATGCCTGAGGAACCTTGGAAGAGAATCAGAAACAACCATACAGATTGACATCAATGTACCTGTGTTATAAATTCATAAATTTTCTCATGGAAATGAATACTATTTCTATCTCAGGTAAAAGAGAAAAGATCTTGATATCAATGAACCAAACCATAAAGAAATGACTCTGAAAATGGTGTAACAAAGGCAGGACCCATTGTGAAAGTGAACTATGGTGAAAGCCTTATTAATAATGGGCTAACCCTATGGTGAGCCTGGGTGGGTAAACTGCTGTCTGGAAGTAAACTGTTCATTCATGTGAAGTAAATTAACACTTCCTGGGCACCAGGGTACCATTAGGTGCATTGAAACAACTTATTTGCCATGGGCATCCTGTTGCCCTAGCACACCCCACATCGCTGCAGGATCAGACATAATACAAGTATATGGTGCCAAGGAGCCAGACCTTAGTAACCTAGTGAAGTGGCAGCGATTCATGGTAGTTAATTCAGTTGGTTCACTGCTGTAGCCATAGCGGAAATTTTATCCTTAGTGTCTATAAAGCAGAGAAATTAGATCGAGCTAATAATCCTTGGTGACAAATCATCCAAGCCTTTTTTAAATATCTTACATGATTTTTCAGACTTGTTTCTTGCTCACTAAGGGAAAAAGAAATAAACCAAAGATATTCTTTATTCTTTAAGGCACAAAAATCAGGGAGAAGCCGGACAGGTAGTAAAGGCAGCCTTTATGTATATTGTTTCTCATCATTGGCTACCTAAAATTATTCATAGCTAGAATAGTACCATGTAAAAAAAGAACCAGCAAAAGTTCATAAAATACATGATCATACTCTTAATAAATTATGCCTCTGCTCCCCACTCACAAATCAGTTAGAACATCTAGTAATGCATATTATGTGGGCAAAAGTTAATTAGAATACAGATTACATGCTTTTGTAATGTAAGGTAGTAGTAATATAAACATAGATTGAATTAGTTTTGAAAGAAAGTGCTGAATTGCTAGTCAGGATTGTTGGGTAGTATTTACGCTCTTTGTGTTCTATTTTTTTAAGTACAGCTTAGAACTTACTCAGTTATTGATTCCAAACTAAGGGTAAACCAAGATTTATTCATTTTCTGTTTTAAAAAATGTAATTGCAGTTTCAGGGATATACTGTAAATAAACTCACAAATACACAAAATTTTATGCAACAAATAGGTGGTCCAACAAAAGTAAGAATTCTCTGTTAGAACTGAGGAAACTGGAGACCAACATTTTATTTTTTGCTTTCTAATCTGAGAGGCCTTTGTGCGTTGGTTTTATATATGAACGTGTGTGAATATGAAGCTTACATCTCAAACTAAATTAATTCTCAAATTTATTTCATCATTAAAGGATTCCTCTTTGAGCAAGGAAAGCTTAATCATTTATTCTCTTCACTCTTGAAACAGCTGAATCCAAAGTGTTCTAAAATTATGTTGACTGAAATACAAAATGCACATGTTGAGTCTTCAAAGCTGGGACATGTTGGGAGTAATCATCTTGATTTTCTGCTAAGCACTAGGCATGCTAATTTCTGCCATCAACAAATTTGATTAAATACAAAGAGGGTAAACATTTTTTTCCTAACTTGTAACATTCTTAATGTTTAGAAACAGAAAATTTATCAACCAGAAATAGGTTTTCCTAACAAAATTGAGACCATATCTTTGAAACATTCATAGTGAAACAAAATTTATTTTCTCGCATTTTCTTTTATTTCCAGTCAAAGTGAGTGTGATGTTAATCATAAACTTTTTACTTTCTATGTTTTTCCCTTCAGATATGATGGCTAGTGTCCTTATGCTCAGAGATGATTTCATCCCTTCCATTCAAATTGTATTAGAATTTAAAATCAGTGCCAAAACATCTGGTTTGGAAATTTGAGAGGGAAAAAAAGCTTAGATGATTGTTAAATATGAATAAATGGGGCAAATATTTGCTTATAGTTTTACAATTATATTAATGAATTACTTTAAAAAGATTTAAATCTGATATTTTGCTGTTTTGAAAATCCTTAAAATAAAAAACATGAATTATTCAATTAGTTTTCAGTTAGAAAACAATATAGTGAAAACATATGTCTGGAATATTCTGACATGTGCTGATATCCAGTAAGAAGTTGCTGTGAGATGCACACAGAGGTACCCATGGAAACTGTATGTGGAAGATAGATTCTGTAACTAAATTATTTGAGACTCCCTGAACCAGCTATGAACCTAAGGTAGATACAGAGAAGTAGTCTACTGGTCAAATCTCCACAGTGATACCAGAACAGAATGTAATTTAAAAGCTTTTTGCACATACCATGATATTATAATAAATATAAACTTCCATTGTTAATATTTATCAAAATGCAAAAGGCTAGAATTTGGAGGTGAAACTGGGGAAAAGATAACAAATTATATTTTGGAATTCATCTTGAAAAATTAACATTGAGGTAATTTACTTGTTAGGGTATAAAAGTAGTAGTTTATCATTTTAGAATCAACACCAAAAACAGACGCCACCATCTCATAAAATAAACATGCAGTGAAAGGGTAACATACACATTAACTGCAAACTGAGTCTGTAGCCAATACAGTATGATGAGAAGGAATACTCAGTATGGTGCGATGTGAGATGGAAGCCATTAGCCATATGGTGCGGTGTGAAGAGGGCCTCTGTGACTGAATAACAGTTGTATCTTATATGGTTTATTAAATAATTATGCAATGGCAAGTAACACTTTTATAATTATTGGCTGTTTAAAAATATTTCTGTTAATCTTGCTGCATTTACCAGGTTGGAGGATGCATGTTCCATCAGGTTTTCATGCTCCATATCTGCTTTGTGTATAAAGTGAAATTGGTTGCCATCTTGAAGATTTGGGTCATATTCTTTTGGATCACACTGTGTATCATCAAGGTACACAGGGTATTTAAAAATATAGGGACACATTCTTTTTAGAGTTGCTTATCCACCTGTCACCTGTCAATGCAGACACTGTGTGTGGGTTAGAGAATGTGCAATTTTTGTGTGATTTCCATTAACTGAGACAGGGAAGTACTAAGAATCCAATATAAAGCAAAAAATGAAATAAAATATCCAGAAACTTTGCTATGTGATACTCTGCAGACTCCTATTTAAATATGTATTTTAAAAAAATTGCATACTTTACTTTGATGCATTTCTATTTATAGCAATGTGTTTCTCTAAGGGAAATTTTATTTCACCTATTTATTTACTGCCAACCTATATGACTTTGTCAGGTGACTAGCACTTGGTTAACCAGTCAGACTACTCTGGTCTGCACTAGATAGTTACTTAGACGTAGTACACTAAGTATGTGATGTGAGATCATCAGAAGATAGGCAGCAATATCATAATGCAGTGAAATGGTTGTGATTGTGATATGTCTGCCATGGGACCACAAGGCAGCTGCACCTGCCACTGAGAGATATGCTGTGCTTCAATAAAATACTTTGGAACAACAGAGTTCTTGTGCTTGCTTAAGCTCGCTTCTCACCCATGGAGTTATGGTATCTTTAAAAAATTGGTTGCATGCATTAATGCACAATTGTTTTAAAGACAACTTAGAATTTTGAAAACTTAATTTAGAGTTTGCAAATGATAGGCAACAACACAGAAAAGTAAAATAATCTAGCTATTATATTGACATTGAAACAGTAACCATGGGTTTTATTGCAAAGTTATGCCAATGTTTCTCCACTGAAAAACTGAATGGACTCTTATATTCTGAATATCTAGTTGATAAAACAATTGATTCTATTATTATTTGATATATAATTGTTTGTGTATCCTCCCTTATGCTCTGACCTCCTTAACCTTACTCAAACAGGAAAAATAAAAGGAAATAAAGGACACTCATTAAGGTCGGCTGTTGATATAGCAGTCACACAGTGGGATTTCATTTACACTCTTGTTTCTAATAACAATAAGCATACATTATTTAGTAGAATTTAGGACAGAGTTCTTTAATAACCAGCACGTGATTCACGCTGGCATCTTCTTGCTGACACAATGACCAATGACATTACAGATGGAAAGACTCATCCTTAGTGAGGAGAGCAGAGTCTCTGGAGGGCGTTCTAGATCTCAGTAATCATTCAGGGCAAGTGAGAAATAAATTCACGTTGTTTAAATCACTGAAATTCTTGAAGCCATTTATTATTGTTTGCTACTGAGTAACAAAAATAGATCAGAAAATCTGTGATATCACAGACACTAGAAGTATGACAAAGTTAACTCTAAAGACAATATTTGAATAAATTTTAATTAAATAATGTTAGAGAAAGCAGAGTATTCTGAGCTTCTTTCCCTATTTATGAGTCAGGTGTCATAATGGTTTACTAGGACCTCCTGGTTCATCAAAGTATGAGGTGGAGGTGCTCTAGTGCTCTAGGGTTATAACTTTCTTCATTTCTGATCTTGAGCATCCTGGTTGGTACACCCAAGTGAACCTAAGCATTTTTTTCATATTGTGGAAGACCGTTTGGGGAGCACTGGTATGTGTGAACAGGTGTGGCAAAAATCATGTAGAAAGCATGTATAAAGAACAAAATTTTGGAAATATTAATTGAACAAAACATCTAAGGAGAAAGTAAAGTAATATTTAGTGCTTGTTATCTATAAATTAATCAAATTTACTAAATAATTGGCTGGTTTCTCCCTTTACTTTTTTGGTGCATGTTTACTAATTCCTCCATTCATCTAGACACTCAGCTAATCAAAAATTTTCAAGTGTCTGCAATATGTTATAGGGACTAAATGAAGAGGATTTTAAAAATGAACAATATATTGTCTTGTGATCTCTCAAGTAACTGACAGTTTCATAGGAAAGGAATACAATTAGGATAAAACATAAGTAATATTACAATTAGTATGAGCTGGGGGATATAATTTTATGTAGTCCTTGAAGAAACTCAGTGGGATAGGCAATATCACCATTATGTATAGACAAGATTCTCAGAGAATTTAAATGGCTTGCTTAAAATCTACAAAGTATTAAAAAAGGATCTGAATCTAGTATTGTAAAAGAAAAACATTGCACATGTGTAAGAACTTTCTTTGTGTACAGGATTGTCTAAAAGTCTTCCTGCCTAGATGGTGTGTCTGTTGCTTGACAGCAGGCCTCAAGCGTAACATCAGCCCTCATTCTGTTGAGTTTGAAATCTCATTCAGATTTACTCCCAAACAGAAAGTTTTTCCTACCCGGTGAGTATATATATTTTATATGAATTCATAAAAAAATTTCTGAGGGAACGAATTTTTCTGGTAGTTGTTTTGTCTTTTTTTGTGGGATGAGATTGAGTTGAGTGAAGGAAATTAGAATTTGAGTTAGTATTTAAAGAGATTTTAGATTTCCATGAAAAGTTTCATTGTCAAATATAGCATCCTATATTCAGATATTAATTATATACCTAAGATTTCTTAAAAAGAAACTCACCATCGATTTTCTAGACATTTTTATTTAGATGTGAAGCTCGATGCTACACTTTTCAGGCAGACATTTTGCTTCAGAGAATCCTAGATGCTAGGCCTGCTTAGGAACAGCTTTCTCCCTTGTTTTGTCAATAAATTTATCAGCACTTTATTTTTCATTTATAAAATAAGAGCAAAATTCCACCAAGAGTCATACAAGGTCGTTGTTGCTTTAATGTTGTATAGTTTCTTCAACGTTGAAAACTAGTGTGGTTACTAGTAGAAATATGATCCTGCATGTGCTTTAGAGGTATGTATGGGTGGACATTAACATCCGGTGAGGTTGCATTCAAGATCACACATCCGTGGGTAAAAATCACCTTTGCCTCTGTCTTCTCAGTTCTTCTTTCAGAGGTTTCTTGGATAACATAAAAGACAATATCTTTACCAGTTACTCAAAATAATTCCAAGAAACTTGACTCTGTTTCTCCGAGTATGATACGTGGTTTCACGTGATAAGGAATAACACTGTCTTACGGAATGAGATGATATACAGTATTTGGATGCTTTTTTCAGGCAGGTATTTCTGCACATGTATGTGTGTGCACATGCATGTGCTAAACAACAGGAACATACTGGGTAATGCGTGTCTGTGATTTCTCTTCCATTCTAACAAATAGAAACATTCTAATATAACATGACAAGATGACCAGTCATGTATTTCTCACTATAATGAATAAGTAGTAGCACAAAGAAAAGAAGAATGTTTATGAGAAATTCCGTAGGCACTATATTAGCATCAGTATTTACAAGTAAGAATAGTTCTGGAAATTAGCACTCGAAGATTATTTGGTGTGGCACCCAAGGAAAGTGTTTGTATTCACAAATAACAATGCTAAAAATAGATATAAGAAAAATGTAATTGAGGAAGGAGGTAGAAGTCCCTGACAACATATATAAAGCTTCTCATGATGGCAAACATTTACAATCTCCCCCATTATAAACAACCCGATTTTCATCGATGAAAGCAGCTGGCAGAGACTGCTGAGCCAGTTATTTTATTTTATCAGGCTTTGCTAGCAGAGATACCACTTTCATTTTTGCCAGCATTTGTAGTGTAAATGAGGAGCAACCTATCGTAAAATAACGCTAAGAAGATCAAAGAAAGCAATCCCAACTACCAAGCTAAAATCATTCTGGGAAAATGTTTTTTGATTATGGTTAATAATGTAATCAAGCCAGAAACCCGTCTAGAAGTCGGAGTTGTAGAATTGCTGCTAACATTACAGGGTACCTAATTGATAGTAACATGACAAGAAAGTTTTGGATATAGAAAGACAAGGGGCTAATAAAATATTTACAAAGAATTATGTAGTTTTGATTAGAGAACTATGTATATTTTCTCGGAAAAACAAACCAGTGCTGCAACTGAAGATTTCGCATTAAGGAGCATAAAAGGATGAAAACCAAAGCGGTCATTTAAAACAGAAATCTTTGATTTCATTCTTTAAAGACCAATTACTTTCTGTCCCCTGTGGCAGGCGAAAAAAAAAATCTTAATAGCAAAATCATTCTAAGACTTTTCTGATTCATTTTATATTTAGCAGATTACAGCTTTAGTCATCAGGAGGAAAGAGCCTCACAAACTGACAGACCTGAAATCATGTTCTTTGATTGTAATTGACAGAAAAAGCATTTAAAGAAAAGAAAAAAATATTTTATTCATCTTTGATTACACTGTGATGTGATTTGGTGACATAATACAGCTGGGAACTGAGGCAAGAAAGGCAGTAATTCCTACTTGAGGATTTGACATGATGTAGCCCTTTAGTCATCTTCATACCAACGCCCCAAGCTACAATAGTCCCCTTGATGGCGGCTAGACAAATAGATACACAGACTGTTAGAATTTAAAAGGCAAACAGCTCTAAAGTAACGTTTCTTAAGGCAATGTGTTTCAGCATTAAATGCTTGACAACTACACATTTGACTGGACCTAAAATTAAATCTATTCAATTTAAACATTTTATGGTACAAAAATACCCCAATTTAAGCAACACTTTCTTAAAATAATAGAAAATAAATGGTTTATACACAATAGCTCTTTAAAGAGATGCATGCCTTTTTAAAAAAATGTTACTGTGAGTGTATACTTCGACCAATCCATATGAGTTTGGCCTTTAAAAAAAAATTTAAATGTGGTAGTTTTCTTCACTCCCTACCCTAACTTGTTTTCTTTTCAGGTAGGATGTTTTAATCTATATTTTGAACATTTAATAAAAATGGTACATGGGATTATGAGTATAATAATGTCATCCAGTTGCTCCGTAATATATAAAACATTATGTCCCCAGCAAATATTTATTTCACTAAATTTATATTCAAATACTAGAATAATAATTTTCAAGTTTGGTTCTTTATCTTCAGTGGTATAATTAAAATAATTTCTCCATGTTTCTCTACAGATGACTTCCTAAAAGTCAGATTTTAAAAGACCTGCTATAAAATATATTGAAGAGAATGTGATCTGTGAAGAAATGAAAATATATTAGAAAGTGTAAAAGGAATCTATAATGTAAAATTAGTTTGCTAAATTTTCTCTTTAATCAGAGACATGAGGAATTTCTATTTTATCTTAAAGCCATATAAAATCTATAAGACTACTAGGCAAGGAAATTTATTGCTTAGAAGTATTTTTAGTAATTAACTAAATATATTCTGAATGCCATAAGTGTATGTATGTAAGTTTGTAGCCATAAAGAGAACTGATATCTATCCACGAATGACTTATGATGGAGTTACAGTTTCCAAAAGATTATGAATTGTCAGGGCATGATGATATTTATATATGTAAATCAACTGTTTGAATCTGCAAGTTAATTGTGTCTAGAAATGTCAGACTAATTATAAACTCTTATGCTGCATTTACCTGAATGCCCCTAAAGCTGTTTAAATCTAAAAATTTCAATTTACAGAAGGTTGTTTCAAATTATTACAAATGGACTCTATAAATCATATCTTTACTGGTAATTCAGATATCATCTCCACAAACACAGGTGATAACCAAAATGCTGTCAGTCTCCCATGAAAGGCAGGTTCCATATTCTCCCAGTTTACCTCAGAGTTCTGCTTATTTTGTTTCCAGTGAGTCCAGGAACATATACTTCATTAGAATAACTTTAATTATTATCTAAAGGAACCTAAATTAAAATGTTCCAAGTTAAACAATTACAGACATTGTTACAAATAATACTTCTCATCCTTCAGATCAACTTACATTTCATTCAGTCAGTATTTTTATTTTTTTTACTTTTTTTTTTTTTTTTTGCAGCACTGGGGATTGAACTCAGTCAGTATTCTTTTCTTTCTTTCTTTCTTTCTTTCTTTCTTTCTTTCTTTCTTTCTTGGTATATTCATTTAGACTCTTTAGGTGTATTTTTAATACTAAGACAATATAGAATTTTCTATACGTAATTAAGCAATAAGGACCTCAAAACATAGTTGAAACATCTGTAGCAGCAGTTCATGCTCTACATTTTCCTCCTTTTACATTAAGGAAGAGAGCTAGTCTTTTTTGTTAATACTCATTTTCATACATATGTGTATATCATTTATGTAATTGTGCCTCCAAACATTAAGAAAGCAAAATAGAGAGAAATAATAGCTTTCTTGTTGGAATCTTAATATTCCATTTTAACTTTGACTAAATTTGTTTTTCATTAGGAGTGGAAGATTCTGCTAAAGTATTTGAATTTTCATTTTTTGTTGTTCATTAATATAGATTTTTAGTTTTTTAAATTCTATTTGGTTAGCAGAATAAATTATTTGAACAACAGGACAACTCAATGATAGATCTTTTTCTGAGTTTTTTCAGATATTACTTTGGAACTTTATATACCAAC
>RJWT010031359.1:0-14401 GCA_004365215.1 Cuniculus paca | reverse complement strand
ACACACACTTATGAGTGTATATACACTTACTAAAGATATCCAGACACTGTAAATTCCTTACTAATCTTGATCAAACCAAAATAAATATGCAACGTTCATGTAGAGGTTGTGGCATACTTATAAAGGCAAAAATGAACTAAACATAAAATATGTATTATTGGTGCTACAGGGAAAAACAGAGTTTAAAAATGATGCAAGGAACAGAAAAAATGTAAATTGTGACAAGGAAATGAGAGTTGAAATATCTAAGATAAACCACATTAAGCTTCTGATATTATTTTAATATAAGACATCTCAGCATTTCTTTTTAAGTTTATGCATTGAGATCGGCAATAAACTCTTCTAGAGATTAAAGTATTGTTCTTTTCTCAGTCTTTGAGTTGAGAGAGACAAAGAGACAGAGAGAGAGAGTGTTTTCTGTATAACACCCTTATTATTTAAACAGACTAATTTAAAATTAATCCAACCAGATCAATTTAGATAACAAAAATTTGGATCCAAGAGAACCATAAAGAATTGTAAAACCAAATAATACTATATAAAGACATATTGAAGTCTTCAGAGGTTGTAAAATAAAAGAATTAGACTAACGGAAATAAGGAACACACACAACATTCTTGCCACATGTCATAAACCAGCTACGCTGACATTACAGTTAGTACAATTCAAATCTTCCTTTTGGGTGGCGTCGACCTGGTCCCTCCATGCACTTAAGAGTCCCAAGGACAGCAATGAATTCCTATGGTCACCACTGTTCTCAGCATTGAGAACGGCAGCCAACATATGCTCAGTTCTCAACAAATATTTGATGAATGAATAACTATATATTTTTCTGTACAAAGTCATAAATTTGAAAAAGTAAATTGCATACCTGGTTATCCAAAATACAAGTTTCATAGGCAATAATACAATAAGATACAAAATTTATTTTGATTTTAACTACCTGTAATATAGAGTATGTCTGAAAGGCTGGTTTTTTTTTTTTCCTTTTTTTGTTTTGTTAGAGAGTAAACAGAACTGTTTATTGAAGTACTGTGTAAATGAATGTTGCCTACCTAAATAGTCATTTAAGATACATTAATTCTAATCACACTGCATTGACCTAAACATTTTTGAATCTCTATTTCTCTTTCATGATAATGTAGGCAATTTAATGACAGTCATCTAATCTCCTCTTAGTTTGTATTTCACAGTCTTACTGCTTACAAAGATCTATTCAGTCACGTTCTAAGTAAGAAACATTGCCAAAGAAGCATATTTTGGAAATCCTGTGGATATTTATGGTTACCCAGTTACAGGTCACTTGTGATGTTAATTCAAGCCTAAGTTAAAAATGTCTGTAACAGGAACCAAACTCACATTCCTAATTTCTGCATTCTAATTATTAACCTATTTATTCTGAGTGAAATATCAAGTTGCAAGCTCTATGAGCTTTTGCATGTTTTATGACAGTCTTACATTTAAAAAAGAATCACCCATTAAATTTCAAAATTTTACCATGATCACTCATAATTTTTTTATGCTAAAATAAGCCATCTGAGCTTACATCATTTATCAGAGAAGAAATAAAAAAATCACAGAGCTGGGCATGGAGGCACATGCTTGCATTCCCAGCACTCAGGAGGCTGAGGCAGGAGGACTGTTGCAAGTTCAAAACCAGCCTGGGTTACAAAGTGAGTTCAAGGCCAGCTTGAACTGCATAGCAACACCCTATTTCAAAAAGACAAAAAAAAAAATCACAGTGAACATTTAAAATCTTCTGAATAAGTAACACAAGTCTCTGTGAATATGCTATAAACCACGAAAGTAATTAGAGATTTAAGCAATATTCCTCAATTATCACAAGCTGGGACCAATAAACTACTTTAGATTCTAAACATAGATCAGCTTCACAATTCTGAAAAGGTTGCAGAAAAAAGTCTAACTCTAGCCTGCTAACATTCTTTGTAAAAATTCAAAAGATTGATCTTTACTGTATTTTAAAAGAAACCAAAATTATTTCATTTTGCATGCTGTAAAGTAAAATATAAATATAGTAGAAATGTTATGAAAAATATGGTGCTTAAATTATGCTATTTAATCAATTGGTTTTTTTCAGTAATGTTTTAATAGGAGTTGTTTTAAAGTAATGGGTACCTTAAGAACCATGTTCTGAAAGTTTCTCCAATTGTAATATTCAGACTTAATTAGCAGAAAAGTGAATTAAAAAAAGAATAAAATAATTTTTCCCCTCGCCCCATCGGAAAAAAAAAAAAACCAAGGAAACAACAGAATACAAAACTCCTACTGCTAGATCAAGGATTCACAGTAAATCATCATATCAATTTATTTTCCTGACCTATATAATGACTCAATTACAGAATCGATCAAGAATGTACTGGGAACACTATCTCTATGTAAATCATCTATAGGGGACTGAGATAAGTATTGGACACACCCAAAGGAACACTGTAGATTTCGGCAGTGGGAATGGTTTTATACTGAAATTTCCTCACGTTGAAGCAATCACTTTTAAACATTTCCCAGCCCTTTGTAGATTACAGAGTACAAGCATGGATTATTGCTTTATTTAGAGCAAAACGCTAAGAGACAGATTATTAAAAATTGCCATTTCACATAGGAAGAAAGCTCCATGGACAAACCTATCCAAGGATAAATTGTTGAGATGATTTTTGAAAAATGATCTCACACAGTTCAGGATGCTCACCACAGCATCAATAAGTAGCATCTTAAACATAGCCAAGGTATTTACAAGCAGATGCAAAATTACAAAGCCCTTCTGGTCTAGTGTATTACCTCAATCCAAATGAAAGAGCCATTGGTGACACAAATAAACAGTATGTACTTGAAGTGACACAGCGAATAAACAGATGGTGTTTAAATAAGAAAAAATAGCTCCATGTATATACCTGTAATGAAAATTCTGGAAGCAATTACAAAGTTGTCTAATAATAGAGTCAAAATTTCTTGGAAAAAATATCACACAGTAAAGCCAGTGGTTCTCAAACTTCAGCATGTGTAGAGACAATCTAGCATGCTTCTTAAAGTGCAGATTAGAAGAGCCCAGGTCCAGCCAGACCTGGTGACACATATCTGTTATCTTGCCCTCTGAGGGGTGGATAGAGGGTGGCATGTTTGAGTCCAGCTTCTGCAATTCAGCTACTTAGCAAGACCCTCTCTCAAATTAAAAATAAGTAAATAAAATTGTTTTTAAAAGCTCGGAAATGTAACTCAGCAAGAAGGCTCTTGTCCAATCCTTAATACCGAAAGGAAAAAACAAACAAACAAAAACCACCACCTTGAGATTGTCATTCAATAGGTCTGGATAAGAATTAAGTCAGTATTTCTGAAATTTTATTGTGTATGAGAATTACTCAGAGAATTTTTACCTTGATTTGAAGATAATATACACATGTATCAAAATATACACATGTATCAAAATACCATAAATTTATAAAACTTTTATGTATTCATTTCTTAAAAAGATAAACAAAATCTTAAAAACCAGACCATAGTCCAAATAATTAAGTTAAAATGTTAATGGGTAGTAGCCAAATACCAACTTTTAAAATTATTAACCCAGGATTTATATTGAAATGTATTTATTTTTTCTTTTTTTTTCTTTCTTTCTTTTTTTGGAATATATTTCTTTTGAACAAAATAAAATAATTTTATATACAGTTACACTTAATTTTTGGTGCAGCTTTTCAGGTCAAATAGATATCACTCATTCTTTATAATAGCTCTAAGACATTCCATAGTATGGCTATAAGTTAACTAACCATGCGCTTACTGATATTCAGGCAGTTTACCTATTTTCCTCTGGAAGATCATGAGCAATAACCATACATTCTGATGATTACAAAAGTTTATTCTTTCCCACTATAATGAGACACTGAGACCATATTTTAAACTAAAATAGAAATTATCAAACTGTTTTCCAAAAACATCATTAATAATTTATGCTTCTATAAAGAATATAAGAGCCTGTTTTCTCACAAACTTGATGACATGGTTGGTTGTCAATATTTGGCAATGCAGTAATACCTTGGTTCACAAGCGCTTCTGTTCGCGAACCATTTGGTTCACGAACAGAAGCCATTGGCAGCATTTTGCTTCCGTTAACAAACTCCCTCCTGGGTCAGGAACATGACCTCGGCCATCTTCCCCAGAAATCTGAAACGAATTAAGTTCCCGAACCAAGGTACCTCTGTACTTTTATTTTCATTGCCCTTATGGACAGGCATCATGTTTTCTGTGTCCTTATTTTAATTTTCATTTCTCTGAATAGATTTTTATGCCATTTTCAATGACTTATATTTTGCTAATTTAATCAGTTGATTTTTATCTTGGTGCTGGTAATAAAACAGGATAATAAATACAACACTTTTTGGCACGGTGTCAGCTGTGGCCCTAATATCAATGGAAAAAAGAGGCAGCGTGGCATCTTGTCCTAAAATAAATTGCTTTCCCACCTATAGAGGGCACTGAGAGTGTCTGAGAAACCAGCTTTGGTCAAATGTAGAAGAATCTCTCTGAGTACAGTGGTAGAAAAAAGGACTTCTTCGGAGAAAGTGGTGACGGCACGGCTTGTATGACCCCGACTCCTGATGTTATGAGAATGAAGGGAAATGTTCCCCTTACCATAAAGTCAAGTGGAGAAGGAGGTTTCCACACAACTGAGAAACCTTGAGATGTGCCCCTTGATGCCTAAGGGTCACAGCACGGGGATATGATTCTTGAAGAAATCTGAAGGTTAGAGATTGGAAATGCAATAGAGAGAAGTGGCTGTTAGGATCCAGTTGTACTCCCCAGAATGTGGGATTTGTGGAGCCTGGATGCAGAATCCACAGACAGGATAAGCAACTGAAAGATAACCTGGTGACCACATCCTAAAACAGACAGTGCTTACTGTATTCTGAGGACAGTGGTGAAAACACAGTGTGGACAGTAAGTGAACACACAAGGGTGGCATCACCATTTTGCTTGTAAAAAATGATTAAGTAGAAGTCTCCAGAGAGGACACTGGAGTCTCAGAAGCAGTGAGTAAATGTGCATCTACCAAGGGGAGAAGGTAAAGACATGAGATTTCAAATGTCCTAAATCAAGAAAGATCGTTCTTGATTCTAAGCTTTCTTCTCTCCTCCACCAGAAAATAGCAACTAGTTATTGTAAGCCTTCCACTCTGTCACAGGCCAAACTAGATGAGGAAAAATTTTAACTCTCATTTAAGAAAGAACTTGAAATTTTGTTTTACACTGGGTTAGAATTTTTATAATTTTCAGAAACTTTTAAAATCGAAATGGCACAGAAAAATAAACACGTTTTGAGATAACAACCAAAGAGATAAATAACCAGTTTCTAGGACCAAGTAGAAGTTGAGTAGAAGAACATTAATTTCTACATCCTTTTGCCTGGATCTAACTTTAATCTGATAGGTTAAGGTGTAAGAAAAATTTTATATATTTATATTGTATCCATGCACCTTATCAGATTATCACACTAGCTACTAATTGTTGTTAATGATTCTGGTTTTCTCAAGTGCAAAGTTATGTTATATATAATTAGTTTCTAGTCATTGTAATGATTATTTTGGTTTATTATCCTATTGCATTAAATTGGAACTGCAAAGTTTTTTGGGACTTGGTAGATGATAAGGCTCTTCATAATTTTAGTCATGATTGGTTTGATAGAATTAAGCATTTTACAGTTATTGTGATGCTAATGATGATTTTTGTTGAATACATGATGTTTCTGAAACTCTATTATTTCAATTAAACTTGTAGATTTCATTAAAAACAATTGCTGAAATTTATTAGATATATTCATTTAGTGACTATTAATATGACAGGACATTTCATCTTTACATTTTAGTATAATATTGAGCTACAAAGTGTAAAATAAACCCTACTTCAGCATTTCACAATAATCACTCAATAAAGTAATACAGTTACTTACAAGTATTTTATATTAAAATTTTCAAGTGTGAATGGTCTGTTCTTGTGTGTGTTTGTGTATGTCATATTAATCATTTTTCAGAACAAATATATTTTATTACTCTTTTAATTTTTTTCATTCTATATCATATTCATCACATCTGGACTATGAAAATCTAAAGGTGATTTTTTAAAAACTGGACTGAATTCAATGTAAATGACAGCTGACCTCTGTCCTGCCACTTACTGCTTGCACGAACTTGAGGAAATTGCCAGACCCTCTTAGGTCCTAGATTCCTTGAAAAGATAAAGTTTGTTGTGAGAAAAAGAAATGCATGGAAAGTCCCTGAAAAAGAGTTTGGTGCATAACGTGTGCTGAATAAAGAAGGGCTAACATTATAAATGCTTTTAAGTGATCTCTATATGCAAAGGGAAGTACACCTAACAACAGTGATATTTATAGACTTTTTACATGGAACTTTGAATAATTCTTCCTTGAAGAAAGACAACTTCCTACATTACTGCATAAGATCTTCAGTTTACACAGCCAAATTTATGGCTAACAAGCTCCTAGGTCAAACTTCCAAAAGACAACACCCACCCAATGACAATTACTTTCACAATTTTTACTATGTTCTGAAATCTAAGAGTCCCCATTAGGAACGTCTTCCTGGCTTTGTTCCCATTAAAAAAGAAAAGGTAGAGCTGGGGACTCTGCTCTGACCCTGGTAACATTTTGCAGCTCTCAGGAGTTTTGTTCTCTGATACTCTGTCTTCTCTTAGAGGTGACCGGGTGACAGAGGGCACCCCTTCGATTCCCCCTTGCTCTTTTGGATGCTCAATTCTATCCTTGACAAAGATCTTGCTCCAGGCATAGCGATTTATCCTGAAGCCTGAAGCCAAAATGCACATAAAATAATTACTATTCAAAGATAAAATTTATATTTGAAAGAGAGTCACTGGTAGATCTAATGAATGCTTATGCAAAAAAATTTTGGTCACTGGGTGATAATCTTCATAAGAACTCTTCTGTGGAAAATCACTTTTTGCCCTTTACTCTTCTAAAGATCTAACTTAATAAGCAAGAAGTTCTGGTACTATACAAAGTAGAGAAAAATTAATATCTTGGCATAAAAAACTTTGTGTACAACATGAGCACGATCTAGCAAGGTATGAGACAAATAGTTTTTCAAGAGAATCAGCAATGAGTCCATATGATTTTTACCGAATAAAGCTTGTAGATAATGAAAAAGTTGATAATTAAATAATGCCCAAGTAATATTTCCAATGGACAACAATAATAAAATGAGCCAAAACTTATACTTTTCTATTTGTTTCCAAAGAGTTTTCTTTATTGATTTTTCTGCTGTGAGAGCCATAAGTAGATGGAATTACTATAGCCAGCTAAGTTAGAAATTAATATACAGTTGGAGAGGAGACTCTCAAAGAAGTCAGCACAAACATAAAGACATCAGAATTGTGGCTGGAGGTGCAGCTGAAAAAGACCAGGTCTCCAGATTAAAAGATGCAAAGGCTAGGCCTGCATGACTCCTAAGGGATAAACAATAATTTGAAATTATACTGTAATTAGCACTACCTGGTCCAGTGAGTCCAGCTAGGCATCAATCACCCAAGTGGGTGACCAGAGCATCTAGACCTTTCCCTTCCCAAAACACCTTTGCTCTTTTGGTGTACGCTTGCTGTGTGACTTGTTTTCCTATTGGATCGATATTAGCTAAGTGGCTACACTTCTATACCTATAGGTTGATGGTCATTTGACTCATGTTGTACCTATGTTGTGACTTTGTTATATAAATTACACCTGACCAAAGGCCTTGGTGACCACCCCATTAGGACCCCCCTCCTGGAAATCTAGGAGCTGTTTTTCTCTCTTTATTTGCAATAAAACTTTCCTAACTTCTTCCTTTGGTTTGGGACTTTATTTCTCACTCTTTCATTCCTTGTGTGACCACAGCCTCAGCACATTTGGTACCTAACAGGTTGGGAGTTATATTTCTCCTAGATCAGCATCAAGGGTATCTATTATAATTATCTAGGAAACTTTCAAAATTATTGGCACAGATGCCCCAACCTCTTGAAGAACATTATGTCAGAATCACAGGCATTAATGTAATTTAGAAGTTGCTTAAGTTATAGTCGAGGCTGAAAATCCACTTCTTTAACAAAAATGTTGTGAAAATACTAGTAATAGTATATATCTACTATTAGCTAGAACCTAATAACTTTGAACATGTTTCTCTGCACTGATTCATGTCTGATGAAATAAAAAATTTTAATATACTTTTTCAAATATCATTTGTGAACTTTAAAACAAATAAAAAAATGTTCTCATCGATTCCCTCTAGCATTAGTGGCCCTTGAAATACCATGTGAAATCTAATTCACATCCCATATATAAATATGATCCTGAGAAATGGTTTGGATTTGAACTTTAAATAAAAAGAAAAACTCAGTGTTTGTAGATAATATTTAGAAATAAAGAGACAGATCAAATTTTTGCCATCTTTGACTCTCATTTTAAAGTAGAACAACTACTGGTGCTTCTGCTTCCTTAGGCCACAAAGACTAAAAGAGAGGTCCCCAGTAGACCCCAACCACAAAAAACAAAATTTGAACATAAAGCTTCATTAAAGGTTTTGTTCACTGTGTTGAACCAGTTATTCTATTTCCAGTGCATTCGTTGGATTGTAGTTCATGGATTCTGAAAAACAGCCCTATAAAGTCATATGAATTAGAATATTATGCTATGTGTACAGACTCATAATGAAGAAAAAAATTAAACTGTGAAAATCCAATACATAGGGTTTTCCCCTAGAGATATTTCTGTCTAAAAATATGACTAGAATCTGACCTCTCAGACACAAAAGGAGAAAATAAAACCTATTCTGTTCAGGAAAAATGGCCGATAAGGTTTTCTGTCCCCTTATCACTGAGTTAAATAAATTCTTGTAATTCAGTGTCCAATGAAGACATAATTGAAATAACATTAGGCCTCAATGTCTTCTTCATAAATGAGAAAGAAATGTCTTGAAATTTAAATATCAGTTCAATTAAATCCAGTGCAAATTGGATTCCTGCTGCTACTTGAAATTTACTAATATAAAAGACATATTATTTAAAAGTTTTAATTATGTATTAAATTATGAATAAATTATAGTTCCTCTAGTCTATTTAATTTACAGAAATTGATATGGTCATTCATTGTATATCACTTCCTCCTCATTTTAAAGACATTATAGAGAAACAATTTCAAGTTTCGTATAACTACTTTTATTGTTTGAAGGCAACTTTTCCTTATTTCTCAATTACTTAAAAATAATATCTTAACTGTCAAATAGTTTATCTCCTTCAGTACTTAAAACATTTTGAATCTCTGTTCAGTGACGTATAAAAGTAATTCTCTTATCCACTATGATAATAATACACTTTCTAGTAATGTAACTAGCTCTATCAAGAACATTTGATGGTTTTAAGATGTGTATTTGTAAATAGATATTTAAAAGATGCAAAGAAGAATATTATTGAAATAATATTGTAAAAGATGTGGATTTAAGTCAAAAGAACTGCCACTTGTATTTGAGAATTTTATGCATGGTAGTAAACAAAGTGTTTTGCATGTGTATAACAATCAGGTACAAAACACTGGGAATTATGTACATACTACAGAGCAATTTTCCTTAAAGGGTTTAAGCATTTCTCTAGTGCATTAACTATTTAAACCTCCAGAGAAAATTAATAATATGTGCTTTTAGGATGCTTTAACAAGTAATTGAATTATAGTTCCGCTGTTTAGATTTACTTTCTTTAGATAAAAGACGGAGAGGTACCCAGATATCATTATCAGGGGATTACCTTCTGGTTTTCCTGGTCATGAGGTGTCTCCACAGTTAAGTTTGGGGGTGTTTACACTTCTAAGTGTGAAGCTGAGGTGGAAAAACCCTCCTCTGTGAATATAATGGAATAAATATATTTTCTTGGATGCATACTGTGAAATCACACAGTCCATTTGATATGTGGTGACCTGTATTCCATTGGTCTCAGGAATGAAAATTGATACCCATGTCACTTGTAACAGTTTCACTTTGATTTTTAATATCCTAAGTATATATGAAATAAAGAGATAATAATCAAAGGGCAATCTAAATAGGCTGTTGTATTTAGTCTCTTTGCATGATGTTACATATCCAAAATAACTACTCTGCCACCTAGGCTAGGACTATAGTTTAGGAGGGAATGCCCTAATGAAGTGAAAAAGTCAATCTCTTATATATTTATCAGTTTCCAATGAAAAGATATACATGGATTCTTTCTTTTTCCAGAACCTCAACTTTCTGTCAAGTCAAAGGTATTATAAATTAGTTCATTTTATATTATATTGCAGCAGTATTAGATTTGTTTTCTGTCATAATTTACTACTAAGCATAAATGTCATGTACTGCTGAACATACTTAACACAAAACCCTGTACCACGTAACAAATTCAGCATCTCCCTTAGGAGGTAATGAAACCCACTGAAGCTCGTAGTAAAATATGTGTTCAGGGGTAGGAAGCAGTTAAAGAGTATCCCTCAAGTTGGTAGCTTGCAAATCCATACTCTAACTAAAGCTATGACAGGGTGGCCAGTTTCTCGTGGCTTTTGTAGGACTCACAGTCTATCTTTCTGTCAGTCCTTCCTCTGCATGATTTCTCAGACATTCTGCTGGACCAGTGTGATGCTCTGATCCTCTGAGTTCCCCTGAGTTGCAAATCCAAGCACTGCTGCTCCATTCAGATCTCCCCTACTTCTTCCTGCCTTTTCTACAGCAGAGCCATGGAATGTACTTTTACTTTTTTCACATGAAAATACCTACTATAGTCATTTAGGCAAACCACTTTGCTATACAGGATAAAGCCAACTGTGAATATAGTTAAATATATATATCAACTTCTAAATATTTCAAGTTTTCTTTGGTAGCATTATAAAGAGTTAGTGATAATTCAGTCCTAGAGTTTACTGCTCATTCAGTATAGTTGCAGGTTTATAGGGAACATTTACTGAAGAACCTCATATGCAAGGTAATAGAGGAAAAGCAGTTAAGCTCTGTTGGGTATCAAACTTGTCCTGTCTCTTTCCCAGTATTTCTCCCTAGACTCAGAAAACAGGCATCAGTGGCTGTTAACGCATATTCTATGCATCTCTGTGTCTCCGCTTTTCTTTCTCTACTCTCTTAACTAATGGCTAAAACTGCTTCAGAGGTAACAGTGAAGGTGAGCTCTGTCCCAATCTATGGTCAGTGAATGTAAGTTTTCCTGAAAAAGAATGAATGAAGGAATGAATGAATGAACACGTGGGGAGAGGGATGGGTCCACACTGAAAGACAGCCTGGGAAAAGAGCTCTCTCAAACTCCATGGGCTTTATGATAAGAACATGGGGCACATACACAAATAATATCAGTTATCTGTATCTGTATCTTTCATTTTTGAATCATTATGGAAAAAAAAACTCCAATATCAGGCTTGTAACATCAACCTGGAGTATAATATTGTAAATACATGCTGTGGACAGTTTCAAAAATAATCATTTAAATTAAATGAGTATTATAGGACAGTTAGTTTCAAAGATATGAGCCCTTTCAAATATAAGATGTGTGTATATTTTCTATCTATGAGCACAAACATTAAAAACACAAATTAAAGGTCCTAAAACAAAACCTTCTCAAAGTCATGTGAAGACACAGAAAGAAGGCATCTCTGTATTGGTGCCAGTTTGTAGGGTTTACTAAAATAAGGGAGACCAGACTCCTGATAAAGCTACTATATCCAATGGATTTTAACATTACATCCTCATTTTATTAGTTACTTTCTCTTTGCTGAGACACAATACCCCACACACACAAGGTAAAGGAGGAAAGGTTTATTTTAGATCACAGATTATAGAGGTTTCAGTCCAAACTCAGCTGGCTTCAAGGCAGGGCAGCCTGGCAGAGGGGCCTGGCAGAGGAGAAGCAGCTTCTGGCTTGGTGGCTCAAGCAGGGAGAGGGGTCAGGGGAGGAGGAGAGGGACAGACCTTTCCAGGCCATGCCCCAGGGACCCACTTCCTTCAAAAAGCCTCCACCTCCCAACACTGCATTTAGCTATAAGCTCATCAGTAAAGTAATCCACTGATAAGCATCATGCCCCTGATCTAATCACCTCCCCAATGCCACACCTATGAGCATATCAGACTTTAGGGCAACATCTAGATAAAAACCATAGCACTCATGTAACTCAGGTCCCAGAACATTATGTTTGTGACCTGTGCATCCTCTAAGAGACATCATTCCTTGAAATTGGCTTGAAGACCATGCGTAAGAACATCACTGCCCATGGAAACCTTCTTGTTTGAAGCCCTAGTATATAAAGGACAGAATTTAAACCCTATTATCTTAAGAATCACATGTTTACATGCTCTAACATCTTATTCAACCACACATGTAATCACATGTCACAGCTCTCTAACAGTATGGCTGAGTTTCTTCTGATTTTCAATTCTTTCTGTTACGGCAGAATGTCACCATTGATGTTATAATACATAATGCTCTGGGGTTAGCATTGGCAGCACAGTAACGCCTTTCTCCTTTCATAACTCCCAAACATTAAGCGACAAATTTAATCACTACACGCATTTTCAGCATACATTCCTGTTGACTTTTGTTTTCAGAAGAACATAATTTCCTGAATTCATGTATTCCAACTTGCATGGGAAGTCTTTTCCTTGGGGGTACATGCATGCATCTGAGCATACACTGGCAAATTTGAAATGACTGAGGCAGCAGATTCAGGATACAGTCAATCTAGAAGGCTGCAGTGTCACCTAGGATAAAAGAAATTTCTAGGGACAGATTTACATCCAGAAATTTTTCATTTGGGCTAATTCTCCTTGGTATTTGGTTAGGAGTAAATCCTTCTAACCTACTTGAAGCATGCACTCTTAGTGCAAAAGGAAGGACCTATCATATGAAATACTTATCAACATGTCATGCATTTAGTAGGACTTCGTAATTGTCATGTCATGGCAGCAATACAGAAAATGAAAATGCAAGAGATTTTTCAAGGAAATCCTTAATTGTACATGTGATCATTTACAGTCAAGTTCTTCTTAAACATCTGAATTAAGAAAAATGACTATGTCAGTTGTAATTAATACAGTATGCCTGCCTTCATTGGTAAAAGTAAACTTTCTTGAGAAATTTAGTATTAGGTAAAATTTAGAAATTTGCTGGACCTTTCAGTGGTAATCACAACAGCTATTACAGCCTAGTTTGCCTGTGGGGTCATTTCTAATCCTAGATCATACATAGCTATTTGCTTACTAAATATTCACTGAGATAGATCATACATAGCTATTTGCTTACTAAATATTCACTGAGAACTTGCAAAGTAACACATAACAATTGTGATCTGATATAAAAATGTGGACTGAAATTTCTTTAGTTATAACAGCTGGATAGGGAGAATTTCTGCTGGCTCTGAAAAGAACAGATCTCTAAGATGCTCACTTACAAAGACAGATGCGAAGGTGCACGATTAACTTGAAAATACCCAGTGGCAGAAACTAATTAGGACTTGAGAGTAGTGGTGAAGAAACAGCAGGAGACAAGAAAGCCAAGAGACCACAGTGAAGGCATATTGACAGGAAAAGCAAAAATTCAAGGATGAGGAGAAAGAGGTGATTATATAAAGGGGTAAGCAAAGAAATAATCTGACACTTAAAAAGAAACGCTTATATGCAAATGAAGAATACTATTAGAGCCATAAATAAGGCACTGTAACATGTTATGGATATTTAAAAGGGAAAGTTGTTACATTGCTCAGGCTAGGCTTGAACTTGTAAATCTTCTGTCTCAGCCTCCCAGAGTGCTGGGATTGTTGTTTTGGGACGTGGTGGAGGTATGGGTAGTGGACCTGGCAGGAAAGGCTTTATAGATTAGGCTGGCAGAAAGTTTTAAATTCCAGAGAAAGAGTCTTGATTCTTCCATGTGGGGGAGGGGATAGGCAGACGAGGTACATTTAAAATTGTATAGATATTCAGCATAGTTGGTCAAAGTGGTTACAGTCTGGTCAGCAGGCAACTACGCTAGTATTTCCAATGTTTCTTCATATAGCTGCATACAGTTCTCTTAAAATACTATAGACAAATTTATCTAATAGGAGTTGTGCCTAATTTGCCCAGTGTCTATAATTTATTAATAGTGCTATCATGATGCTTGATACTGAAGTAACCCTTAAACATAAAAACAACCATACAAATTATATAATGCAGAAAGAATGAGATAAAAGTACACAATTGAAAGTAATGCCTTGTCTCCTTGTTTCTAGTGTGAAGATAGCTATATCTCTGTGAGACTGTTAATCCTGATATGTCAGCTTCATCTCATTAAGGAATGCCTAGCATATTAGGAAGGATGTTCCTGGGTGTGTCTGG
>RJWT010031358.1:0-14421 GCA_004365215.1 Cuniculus paca | reverse complement strand
CAAAGATCTGGGTACCTGGGAAGGTCTGTCAGAACGCAGGAGGTGTGAGAAGCTTTGCTTTTCCTACAGTAAGGTCTCATCTAGCAGTTCTTCCCCAGGAGCGGCTGCCAGCTCTCAACTCTTCTGGTTCCCTCTTTTCATCTTGTCCCTCCCCTCCCCATTTTGCTTTCTCGGCTCCCCTCCCCTTAAAGTAATTCCACGAACCCCAGAATTGAGATTTGGAAGAGGAAGTGTTTGAAGAGTCGGAGCCGGCCCTGCTGTTGTAGAGATTTTTCTCTTTTCTCTCTCCCTGTGTATTTATCTTTTGTGTTTTGCTTCCTTATAAAGAGAGAAGCAGCTGCAGTCCTTGGCCGAGTTGTGGAAATTTATCCCTTTGTGTATATTACAATATCCTCCATTTTTCCCGTGCCCTCTAAACAACAAGCGTTTCGCCATCTTGGGCAATTTTTATTCCCAAGTCTCCCTTTTTTTATTTTTTAGAAAGGGAAAGAAGCCTTAGACGCCAGAAAGCGTTTATGGATAAGGTTCGAAGTTTAGAAAATGTTCAGGGGGCCCAGTGACGTCATATAAACTATCGAGAAATTTTTCCAAAACTAGTATTTTTGCTCAGTTTTCCCCGTTTTAAAGGATCGTGAAACTTAGAGCTTAATGCTTAGTTGTGTGGCGTATTTTTGTTTTGCTCTCAAATGAACAGGCAAAATCTGCACATTTTATGTTTGGTAACAGGTGGAAGATTATGTGCAAAAATTGATATAAACTTTTATTGTATCATTTGCTGTTCACCTAGATTTTGTATACCATTATTTTTTAAAGATTTCAAATAAATTTGCGATCAGCTATTCCCTTTCCTGTTTGCTCTCATTTGAGTTTTTCTTTAATGAGCCTCGTTAATATTTACATATACATTACTTAGATTACTTAGCACCCCTTTTGTAATTAAACGGTGTATTTTTTTATTCTCATTTACATCTTGAAAGATAGAACTACTGGAAATACCTCAAGGTACTAAATACTTCAAAATTTTAGTAGCAGATACTATTAAATAATTGGCAAAATGTAGCCGAGTGTATAAAAAGAAGATTTACTTTAAAAGATAAGTTATAATCATTAACTATAAACTGTCAGCCATTGTGAAAAAATATGCAATAAAAACTAGTGTTTTAATTTGCTGTGTAAAATAGTTTTTCATCTCACAAAAGTTGGGCTGATCACATGACCAAACTTAATGATACACTCACTGACTAGTATAAAAATAAGAGACACTGTAAATTGAATGGGAAAGTGGAATTCTGTCTCCTGTAGTCATTTTCAGTCAGCATATTTACATCTCTTCTAACAAGGACATGAAATTGTATTTAATTTGCATTCTCTTTGTCTTCTGGGTTCAGGAAAAACATTGACTGCAATTAACTAAAAAAAAAAAACTAATAGAAACCATTCTTAATACATTGAAAACGTTTGTCTAACATGTAAAAACTTACCTTGTAAAGGATATGTTTTTAATTTCTATAGCAATCTTTTTTGGTGTTATCTGCTATTTACCCAGAAATTTGCTTTATGTAAAATGCAGTATTGAAAGCTTGACTGAATTGAATGTCTGCCATTTATGTGAATTGTAGGTAGGTGAAAAATGTTTAAATAGTTAAAAGCACATAGAACAGATGGTTCTAAATTATACATGCAACAAAGGACTAGAAGATTTGGCAGATTATAAATGGCAAGCAACAGAGGATAAGCAGTTTAAGAAAATGGTAGTTAAGTACATTTGATGTTTCACACCTATTGTAAATACTGTACATATTATTGTCACTGTGCTGCATAGTCAATAATTTAGAACATTAAGGCACTTATATATTTGAGATAGTAAAATAAGATTTTTACAAATATTTGAAACAAGTGGTTGAAGGTAACATTATTTTAAGTTTTTGACAGTCTTTTTCTCAGGGAATGAGATTGTATGCTTTAAAAGCAGGAAATTATGAGAATTTAATACTGTCGTGTCCATTTATAAAGAGAAATAGGAATAGGTAGGTGTTCTAAAATCTAGATGATAATACTTTTACTGTTGTCATATGTTAAATTAGTAAGGAATTATAGCGACATTTACTCTTTCAAGCACTGGTGAAAAATATTTTTGGGCTGTTCAGTCTTGAAAATGCATTCGTTACAGTATTGTTGACATTGAAATGAAAGGCTGTATTTTAGTTTTTGGGTTTGTATATAACATGATAGTGCTTTTACTTGATGAATACAGTTTACTCTGAATTTTAAAAATGTAGTTCCTGCCTTTCTAGAAGAATCTGAGTTTTTAATTAGGTTTAGCATTTTCAAAGAAAACATAACAAAAGTATTCAACTTTGTAGACATTTTTTAAAAAAAAATGTATTATGTCATCCATTTAAAATCCTTGTAAGACTGTAATGGAAACCTTGGAATTTTAATTCTGTTGCCCTTTCTCCCATTTCTTTGTTTGCATGTTTATTATAGAACTGCAGTGTAAAGGAGCAGATGTTTTGCCAAACATCCTGATGTGTTGCTTTTTCTTATGGGAGTGCATAACTGTTCCTTCTGATGCATCAACTTGACAGCTGGTTGATTTCATGGAGCTGCTAAGAAGCCATTAGTGGTGTCATTGAATTGAAACAGAACAGTCACTCCCAGCTTGAACTGCAATTGTTAATGTCTTTGTTGCTACTTTTGTGTTACTACACAAGATGTAGGATATTACAGTTGCAGAAAAGTTCACTGATTTCTGTCTTACCTCCTTGAATTCGGGAAAGTATATGTTAGAACTTGATACTTACAAGTTTCAAGATTTCTTAATGAAACAGATTTTAAATTGTAGTTTCTGAGTTTTTGAAATTAGTCCTAGTTAAAACTACCAATGAAGAATATGATTTTACTCAAAGTAATATAATAATTTTGACCCTAAATGAAATTATGTCATTAAAATTTAATGATTAATATACTTGATTTCCAGAGAGATTAATCAAATTACCTAGTTGGGTATTTTAAGAAGTTTGTGATTACATAAATTTAAATATTTTATACCATAAGTTCTTTAAAATACTGTGCTTGATTTATTAAATGTTGCCTCACTTGATTTAGTGTTTCCTTAAACTTTTGTTGTAGGAGATAATTGGAAGCAAAAAATAACTGGGGGAAATAGGCAGTTTTGTTTTTAACTTTCTTTTATAACAAGGTCAAAATGTTATTAAAAATTCATGCAACCTCTATTATTATACTGGTTGCCATTTAATAATTTTAAACATTAAATTTGTATTTTATAACTATTATTGATAGTTTTTAAGTCACCCTGTGGTACTAAAATGGTATCATCCCACGGGTGCCTATGCCTAAGTGTTTTGTACTTTCTCTTAATTATTTGCATGGTTTTGTTGCTGATAGGGAAGATGGGAAGGAGCAAAGAGAAAGAATGTAGTCACAATTCCAATAGACAAAAACATTTTTTAAAAACTGTATAAAAAACTTTAGGATGATAAGAAACCAGATGATATCTTACTGTAGTTTATTACTATATTGAGCCCTTTTCTAGTCCCTGTGTTTATTTTTTATTATTTTTAAATCACTAAGTAATTAGATATTTAACAGTTCTTCAAAGGGCATAAAGTTTAAACATTTAAATGAGTTTGCTTTTTAAAAAAACACTTAAAATGTGAAATTGAGGTTTGAAAATATAATTTGCTGAGGCAATTCCTATTAAAAGAACTTTCTGTATAATATAAATGAATATTTAACACTTATATCTCTGAGTGGTTCCAGAATTATTGTATCTTAAAATTATGTTTATGAAGACACTTTCCTTTTAAATAGGTCATATATTACTGTAACTAAAACTCTGATTTATGTTCAGGTAATATGTTTTCTCAAACATTTTTGTGAATAGCCATCCAACTCCTTAAAGAAAATTGTTTGGTTACCTTAGACTATGACTCATTTTTAAGAAATATATTTACTCATTTAATATTTGCATCAAGGCAGATAATCATATAAGTCAAATGTGGTAAGTTGAATTGTATATTAAATATAAGCTATATTTAAAGGAATTGCAATTCTTAAGTTTATGATAGAGATGTTGTATACCTACAACATCCTACAATTTAAGCATCCTACCGTTTAAATGGAAAGATAATTCTGAACAGAAAAGTCAGACAAAGTTTATACTTTGATTCATAAGCTTTTCTCTTGAACACGAAATTTGAAATTATGTATAATAAATATATTTAATTCATTTACAGCTATGTATGGAATTATAAAATATTGGCAGAATCTGTTGAAAGTGGGGAAACTATAAATGAGTTTACATGATTTTTAAAATCTGTTTTGAGTGCTATTTGATTTGTTGCAAGTCATAATAGAATTTTTGATGTAAAATATTTCATAGTCCAGATATTTGTAAGTTAAGCATTGAGCTTTTAAAATTAACAGGCTTTTATAAGAATATGAAGTGAGAGTATTTTTAGCCTACATATTTGAATTTTTACTGTATGTTTCAGTTTTTTAAGAAATAAAATGCTTTTAAATAATTTTTATAATTTATAAAACTTGATTTGTATCTTAGCTTTTGAATTCCTTTCATTCAAATAAAAAAGATTTGAGTAGTGGACAATAAGGAGTGTAATACATAGATAAAAAAACCTTTACTTATTTTATTTGTTCACATGCATACAAATATATATATAAGGAAAAGGAATATTTGGTTTGAAAACAATTATTATATTAGTACTTCAGCTATGCGTAGACATAATTGTGTGTTTTTTCTGTTTTCTACTCTTAACACTTTTACACAAACATGCACTCATTAATCAAAGATGGTGCACTCCTGCTGAGGGTAGAGAGGTTCATCAAATTGGCAGTCAGTTTGGTGTAAAGAACGGTGTACTGAAGCTCTTAACTCGCTGGGACATAAATAAATCTAAGGTCTTTGTATGCAAACCCTGGAGGTTAATACTGTATAATTCAATGTCCTGTCTTTGTTTTTATGATTGATGTTTTTAAATGTTTCAAGCTTGGTGCAAGTCTTCGGGTAGGTCAGGTCTGACAATCTGATTGGCTATAGTAAGAAAGCCTTAGGTTGTCAGAAGGACTTTGAGTATGCTGCAGAGATTTTGGGTTTTTTTTTTCCCTACAAGATCATTGTCATATTGCCTGAGCTGTTATAGGAATGTACCAATGATTGACATTCCCTGCTGTGATAATGGACCTAGTACATGAAATGCCAATAGTTTGGTCCTATTTGTTCAGAAGCTTACCGCTATTTGTATCCTTAACAGAGCTAACATGTAGAACAAGCAAAACTACTGGGATTTCTCTGTAGAAATAGTGCTGGGATTTGGCTTTAACATGAATTGGTTGCATATTCATAATTTAAGAACAGCTGGTTACAGCAAGCACATAGTCATTTGCAAGCTATTATAAACCATTCCACTCACACATGGAGCCCGTGCTTGGTGATTTTTTTTTTCTTTTTTTATTGATCTACCTGCATTTAAAATCTGGTCACTGCTGCTTGCTCTTCATTTTAGCTGTGTTTGCAACACAGAACAGCTTCAATTTTAAATATTTAATTTAAACTAAATTCTGAATAAAATTAGGAACCTTTGAGGGAAACAAATACAAGAGGTCATATCTTACCTGTTATATATTTAATCTTGGCCAAAACCAACCAACCAAATAAACCAACCTAGATTGTACAACAATTGTAGTTTTTGGAAAGTAATATTTTATTATTGTGTCTGTAGATAAATAACTGAATTGCCTTGATTTAAAAATATTTTAATTATATCACTAGTTATATATAGTTCTGGGAAGCAGCGTTAATGATAGATAGTGATTAATTAGTCTGTAAAATAATATCATCTAATATGTAGAAAAGTGATAGTACTTTTAACATGATTGGCGTAAAGCAATGTCAATGGAAAAATTGACAGAACTTTATAATTAAATTAGACTAATGCTAATACTAAAGCTATAAAGCTACTCTAATTTTTAAGAAGGAATCTAATGAGAAGTCTTTTCTGCTTTTTACGGCACTTACAATACTTAAAATGTATATGTATGTTAGTACAGCCTTAAGAGTTTCCTGCATGCTGTCAGTGACTACAAGAAGAGAGGAAAAACCTTTGTATCCTAAGCTTTCAATATGAGTGGGAGGAAAAATGTTAAATAGTATTTCAGATATAATTTTAGGAATCACAAGGAGCTATGCTTGATTTGTGTATGTTACAATAAAAGGGCACCTGAGTGATTTACAATGATGCATTTATACTGAGCTTTCCACACAACAAGGCTTTAGGTTCACATGTGCATGCATTTATTTGTCCCCATGCTGGATGATGAAGTAGCTCTCAGCACTTCAAGGTTGAAACCAGTCCTAAGAGTGCATTTTATTCTTTCTGGGCTTCACAAATGACTGGATATGTTGGTAATGTAATAGAATATATGGTCAGGTTTAATCTAGCTGATTGTAGGCTGTACTTTTTTCTAAATAGTATATTCAAAGGTTATTAAAGGATAAGGTGTTACATTTTAGCACTATACATTTATACTTTTAGTTAACTTGCCATTATCAGAGATTACTTTTAGTTATTTTGTGAATTATTCTGTGCCCTTTTCTTCTCTTTTGACAGTTGTCCTTTCAGCTATATTCCCTGTTCTTTTCCTCTCAGTGCTAAATAAACAGAGGAAATAAAAGGAAGTAAAATTTAAGTAAGGCCAGTTTTCTCTACCTCCTGATAGGTCAGTTGGAGAATTGTTCTTTGTTTTTTGTTAAAATAAAAGTTTGGGATTTTATTTGTCAACCTTTTCTGGTTCTTATTACAGCAGATAATTATATTTAGAAAAGAGCATGGATAAATTAATGGACTGAAAATTTTAATATATTAATAACTAAGCAAAACAGAAAACTTAGTTGTTTGAAAAAATGAATGCACTAACTACAGGGAAATGGCAAGTATTTGGTATATTTTTATTGTTTTAGAATTGATAATAGGGATAAGAGAGGGCAATTGTGTTCATCAAGTTTATATTGAGTATTGTCTCTGAGTATGCCTTTGGAACATCATGAATAAAAGTTTATGAAAGTTCAGAATAGGAGGGACATACATAGCTTTTGGTTGGAATAATTAAAATGGATTTTTTTTATTAGATAGCAGACTAGATCAAGAAGAATGAATAAACTTTGAGTATTCGGAGGTCAGGAAGAAAGGATCCAACAAAAGAAGGACAGTATGAGTCTTCTAAAGAACAAGTACATGAAAGCTACTCTACTGGGCATCTGAGGTAGTTCTGCAACCTTTTTGAGGTCATCTCAACTGACTCTTCTACTAGAAGGAAGAGAAAATGCTATAAGACTCTGCCTCTGTTTCAGAATTGCTTGGCTTTTTCTGAGGAGGTAGGATAGTAAGTTTCAAATTATCCATTTCAATGATAGGATTCGGATTGTTTGTAGGGACCAGATTAAATCCAACAGAATTGCCCCTTTCTGGTTAGAATTATTCAACTCTTCAGTTTTATGTGATTAACTAGATTAATTAGAACTCCTCTCTTCTCCTTGGTGCCTGTCCTATAGTATGCTTTTGTGAATTTTTTTTTCTTGAAACTTAATGTAAGATCATACTGTTAAGAACATTGAGCATTGAGCAGAAGGGGGTAGCATTTTATCATCTCTTTTTTTTCTGTTAGTAGTGAGGACCTAACTTTCCAAAGGAAATTGATGGCGACTCAAAAAACATTTTTTAAAATTTATTTTAGGCAAACTAGCTGGATTGCCAAGAATAGGCATACCTGTGAGTACAAAAAGCAGCAAAATTCATAGCCCTTGTTTTCAATAATACTAGTACTAAATTTTAGTAAAAATGGAAATCTCATTAAAAATAGTATGAAAAAGGAAATACTCAAAAAAATTTCAAACATAAAAATATAAAAGGATCTTATGCATAATAATGTTTTGGCCAAGGATAATAAATTTCAGTGGGTAGGCATTTCCCAACTTCATTATTTCCACATAGTAATTATATTATTTTTTATTGTTTAGCTAGGCAAGGTGGCACATACCTATCCTGCAAGCTGTTGGGGAGGTTAAGACAGGAGGATTGCTTGAGCCCAGGAATTCTGGGCTATCCTGGGCAACATAGTGAGACTCTAATCTCCCGAACAAAGCAACTCCCTACCCCGAAAAAAAAATCCACCACCATTTAAGTCAGGTGTGGTAGCACACAACTACAATCCCAACATTTAGAAGGCTAAGACGGGAGAAGTTCAAGCCAGCTTGTTCTAGTTAGCAAGATCCTGTCTCAAGAAGAAAGAAAACCCCATTTTTACATAATCAATTCTTACCTTATACAGGGATGAGTTTTGGGAGAAGCCATACTCATTGTATTTTGGTTTCCATGATGATATGGTTGTTAAAATACACTGCTGATCTTCCTTGGGAAAAGTACAGTTGTTAACATAAATCATGCTGACACAGAAGCAGCAAAACCTACCTTGAACATCTGAAAAGGCCAGGAGCAACACTTAAGGCACAGGATGATGTTTTTTCCTTTTATGGATTGTTAGTACTGGATGCCAGATAGATTCTATGAATAACTGACAAGAGTTTGTGGATCAAATCCCTGTTTTTAAAAGGATACTAGAGGGCCAGGGAGATAGCTCAGTGGTGCAGCACCTGCCTGGCAAGCGCAAGGTCCTGAGTTCAATTCCTGGTCCCAAAAACAAAAAACAAAAAAAACCTTAAAGGAATACTAGGTGAGTGTGGTGGGGCAGAGCTACAATCCTAGCACTTTGGAGGGTAGGGCAGGAGGGTGATGCATTTGAGGCCATCCTGGGCTACACATAGTAATTACTGTTCAAGACCAGCCTGGATTGCACAGGGAGACCCTGTCTCAAAAAAAAAAAAAGTTGTAGGAGAGTTTTATTTCAAGTAACTTAACATTAAAGTTCTGTGCATCATCAATAATATTTTCAGCAGCTTGTGTTGAAAGTAGCACATTCATAATCTTACCTTGGGGAGTTGAAGAAAAAGTTGTAGAGTTCGTAGGGAAGATGGTAGTCAAACAGTAAACAGTTGGTCCAGGAAAAGAACTTGTGATAACTTTTGATAGTTAGACGAAAGCTATCGTCCTCTTTCAGAAACCCCATTCATAGGTACTTTTTCCATAACTCCCAAAAGAATAAATTTGTTTTATAGAATGTGTTTGTGTACTATGTGTGAAATGGAAGGGTAGGACAGGAGGATAAAAGCTATATAGAATGTGGTCTGAGTTTCACTTTTTATCCCACTAGTACTAGGATTGCACTCAAGCCTTTTGCATTGAACTACATTTCTAGCCCATTTTTTATTTTGAGACAAGGCCTTGCTAAATCTCTAAGTTGTTCAAACTTTGACTTTCTGTCTCAGCCTCCCAAGAGTGTTAGGATTATGAGTTTGCATCACCATGCCTTACTGAGAGTTTCACTATTTTTAAGTGTTCTATGACTCTGGACCTTGAATTTGACCTTTTTCAATTTAATATGAAACATTTGTGATGTAGGTCATGTTTTGCAACTTTTCACGACTATTCTGTTCTTTGTTGATAGAATTTAATACGTTGTAGCTAAAGACCTGCAGGTACCAACTGAATTAATAATATGCAGTATACCTGTGGAGGGGGAAGCACATTTGTTTCTGTATTTTTAATCTTAGTACTTTACAAGTAAGCTAAAACACTTATCATTTTTTTATCTTTAGTACTATTATGATATGCCATGAGTGTCTTAGGCAATAGTAATTAAAGAATTGATCATTGCATTGAGAACAAGCATCAGGTCACCATCTATTTGTTAATAATAAGAAAACAGTTCAAGTACTCAGAAGTAATATATGGCTCATATGCTGGAGAAGTTCATAATTTACTGTTTACTTAAGGAAAAAGAATGTACATAGTAGTTTCATATTTCGTAATTTTTTTTTTTTTGGCAGCATCAGGGATCGAACTTATGACCTCGCGCTTGCCAGGCATGCGCTTAGGTCACTGAGCTAAATCCCCGGCCCTTGTCTTTTTGAGACAGGGTCACCTTATGCCATTCAGACTGGCCTTGAGCTCACTTTGCAGCCCAGACTGGTCTTGAACTTGCAACAATCCTCCTGCCTCAGCCTCCCGAGTGCTGGAAATACAGGCATGCACCACCAGGCACAGCTCATATTTTGTAATTTTGAACTCATGGAACTTACGTGTTTTAGAAAAAAAGATGAGGGTGAAGATAGAAGGCTTCAATAGACATCATTTACTTAACTTGAACTCCAGGAAGGATACATGAGTCAGATGCTCTCTGTTTCTGAGTAAAGAAGGGAATCAAACTTTGCATTTTGGCATATGTTTATTTTGCGCTGAAGGCAATCAAGAATCAACAAATGCAGGAAGAAGCATCCTTGGAGCTTCCCTTATCTGATTAAAAGCAGAAGCTCCTGAGAAATGAGGACTACCATAAATACCCTCAACAGCAAAATTTTATGGGCATGAAGATAGCACCAACGTGAGGCTACACAAACAATACTACTAAAATAACTCCTATCTTCTATTAGTTTATTCGTGTTTTTTACCTTCCCACAATTTACTACATTTAAGACTCCCATTCCCCCTTTCCTTTGTCTAATCACTTCTCCACAACTTATCCTCCTTTATTAAAATGGTTTATGACCCTCAGACTCTTAATTGCTTGAGAGTTCATTTCTTTTCTGTGAAGTCCCATGCATATAAAAATATTAACATCAATTTTAGAAATATCTTTTCTCCTGTTTTTCTTTTGTTAGCTTAATTGTCATGTCCTCTGTATTGAACATTAGCATGCAGAGGAAAAGTCTTTTCTCTCTTACAGTTTCTCTCACAGCATAAGCATCTTATTCTAAGTGCTGTGTTGAAGTCAATATATTTTTGTATGTGTTCTTTAATATCAGGGCTCCTAAATGCAGACCAACAGTGAGTTTTGGGGCCCAACTATATACATGATATTTGTATCTATTTTATTAACAGTATCAAATATACTAAGCATTCTAAACTACACTTTACTTGATAAAGAGTTATCAACTTAGTAACTTTCTTACCTTTAAGAGAAGACTATTTGAGTCTATAACTTGAGGCTTTAAAAAGTAAATTCTTGTATCATCTTATATTTGTGCCATTTGCTTGCATGTATGTACTTCTGTAACTTCCATTTAGTTATCCTTCTTATAATTAACTATGGTCATTGTCTTTGACTTTCTTTTCAAAAATTAAAAGTATATTTTTCAGTATAAAATTTTTATAAAATTTTGAAAAATACGGAAAAGTATTAAGATAAAAATATCAAATGTCTGAAATTCTAATATTTACAGCATACACATTACTACTTTCTTTTATGTTGAAGTAGATTGATTGAAATGGAAATATTCATGAATGAAGTATCAAGTTAATGTTATAAATCTCCCCCTGCCAAAAATGAAAATGATGCATGCCTATCATCCTTGCACTCAAGAGGCTGAGACAGGAACTTCACTGTGAGTTCTAGACCAGTCTGGGCTGCATAATGAATTCAAGGCTGGCCTGAACTGTATAGTGAGACCCTGTCTCAAAAACAAACAAACGTTAAAAAAAAAAAAGAATGAAAGTGAGAGAAATAATTGCAGAGTGAAATACTTCTCTGATACCCAGTAAGAATGAAGCAAAGTAATCCACAGGGTTACATGAAAAGACATTAGTGACCTTAACAGTAATAGTTTCAGTGGAGTAATTTGGGCTAAAACTGAAGACAGAGAAATATCAAATTTAGATAGCTTTTTTGTTTGTTGTGTTGTGTTGTGTTTTGTTTTGTTTTGTTTTGTTTTAGAAAGAAAGGAAATTGAATAGTTTCTGGGAAGGAAATATGAACTTGAAGAGGACTTTCTTAAACATGACAACAGAACTGGAGGGGTAGCTCAGTGGTAGAGCCCCTGCCTGGCATGTGCAACGCTGTGGGTTTGATCCCAAGCATGGCTATGGTGGCAGAAAGATAGAAGGGTAGAGGATCTAATTTAGAGAATCTCTGATAAGTGCGAAGAAACGGGCTCCAAAAATTTTAAAAAACAATATATTTTAAAAAATGAGTTCCATTTAGTCCATGTTGGACTGATTGACATTAACTAGGAGGACTTCTTTCATTTTTAACTAGAGAAAATGAGAAAATGTAAGTGTGCATACTGGTGAAATTGGAGCTTTGATGGAAAGAAATTTCAGAATTCAAATTCCAGGTATTACAGATTGTTCAACCAGACATGGCTCTTCACGGACTTGTTTTGTTTTGTTTTTCATTTTGAGTCAGTCTTGTCCTGTAGGCCAACCTGGCTTTGAATTTGTGATCTTCCTACCTGAGATTCCTGAGTTCTGGCATTAGAATCCTGAGCACTATCCATGGCTTTATTGTTATTTGAATGAAGTAACTTTTATTTGCCAGTCTTTTTTCTAGGTAAATATATTTTTACAAACAAAATTGCAGTTGTTATATACAGTTTTATTGTATTATTGTTTTATAGTCATTTGGATTATATCCTGAGCATTTCTTCCTTTTCTCGTAGTATTAAATATTTGAAACAGTATACCCAATTTTATGACATTTAAGGATTTTTTTGTTTTTTGGGTTTTTTTCCTTCTTAAGTTGCCCAGGATGTGCTCAAAGTTACAATCTTCTCATCTCAGCCTCAGTATATGGGACTATAGGCACGTGCTACCATGCTCAGCTTTTAAATTGCTTTTTTTAAAAAAGCATATTATTGGGGCCAGGGATATAGCTCAGCGGCATAAGTGTCTGCCTGGCAAGCACAAGGTTCTGAGTTCTATTTTCAGTACCATTTATATATATATATATATATATATATATATATATATATATATATATGTATGTATTTGTATTATGGCATAACATGAACTATAACTTTGTCCATATTCAAATTTTATTTCCTTAGGATTAATTCCTAGAGGGTGAATTGCTGGGTAAAAGTATATGAATGTTGTCATATATCTAAGTGGTATTTTGAAAAACATTAAAGGGCTTATGTGTATGGCAAACAGCCATGATTTGTAATGTCAATTTTTTTGCAGTATTAAAGATTGATTCTTGGGCCTCACATAGGCCGGGCAAGTATACGTAAGCTAGGCAAGTGATGCACCATGAGCTACCTCCCTAACCACTTTTATTTTGAGATAGTATCTTGCTACATTGCTGAGGTTGATCTTAAGCTTTTGATTGTCCTGTCTCACCTTCCCCAGTAGCAGGAATTACAGGCTCGTGCTACTATACCTAACAAGTGTTTACTCATTTTCCTGTATAAATATTCCAAATATTCCCTATTTTATTTTTAATTTTGAAAAGAATACAACCAAACAAAATAAAACAGAATAGAGTCAATCACAACAAAACAATGAACATGGTACATGACTTATAAACAGGGTAAAAGGCAATCAGTAATGGCTACAATAATGCCTCTTGTTATCTGCAATATAACTGCGCATACCATCAGGGATAAATAAAATCAAACAAAATAGAACAAAATAAAGCCAGTAAATCAAAACAAAACAAAACAATGAAAGCAATACAGAACTTCAAGATACTAGTAAAACAGCAGTGGTTACCATAATGCTTTTTGTTATCTTCACAATAGTTGCCTACACTTTCAGACATAATACAATCAAACAACACAGAATAGAGTAGAATCAATCAAAACAAAACAATGAAAGCAATACAGGGTTTTGAATCAAGATAATTGGACATCCTTGATGCCTGCAATTATGTATTTTGTTATCTTTGAAATAGCTGTCCATGCCATCAAATATAATAAACTCAAACATAACAAAATAAAATGAAACTAATCAGAACAGTGAACACAATATGAGTTTCAAATCACGATAATAGATTAACAGTGGTCACTGCCTTCCCTTTTTAGATAATTCCTCCCCTTTGACTTTCCCAATATGTATTGTGCATTTTGGATCTCACTAACTCCTTTAGTTTGTTATACTAGGGAGACGACATGAAATTCACCCATGTGACTCTGAACCATTTCATCCATAAGCATGATCTCAAGTTGCCTCCATCCACCTACAAGAGCCAGGAGGTTATCTTCCTTTATAGCCGAGTAGCTTTCCACCACATAAAATGCCATGTCTTTCTTATCTATTCTGCAGTTGATGGGTAACCTATCCCTACTTTTTTTTTCCTGGCTTCCTGTCACATAGGGCATTGTTCTCTCTCCTTTGATTTTCAGTCTATGAATTTTCTTTCTTGTTAAGTGTGTTTCTTGTATAGAGCATACTGATGGATCCTGTCTCCTGATCCTCTCTGCCTGTGTTTCTTTCTATTGGTACATTGAGGCCATCTACATTAATACTTATGGCCCTCTTGCACTGCGTT
>RJWT010031357.1:0-14409 GCA_004365215.1 Cuniculus paca | reverse complement strand
GTTTATTGTCCATAAATGTATGAACAACCATTTTGAAGAAAGCAAGAGACACTAGGGTAATCATTGTTAATCTCCTGTTTTTATGTTTTGAAAACCTGTATAGCTTTCAGTGTTCTGTTTTGAAATGTTATATTATGTTTGACTCTATTCTGTTTTGTTTTGCTTTGTTTTGTTTTGTTCTATTCTCTTTTTTTTTTTTAAAAAAATAATGGCAAAAAGATCTTTGAACAGAAAGGAAATGATGGCAGTAAACTGGGAACTTTAGGAAGAAGGAAAACCAACAGAATGGGCAGAAATAGGTGTAAATAAAATAGACCTTTTCCTCAGAGGTTTCTGAAATTGTATTTGAAGATTGAAATAAAAATTATACCGTTTGATACAATACTCTCTGTATACAGAAGAAATGCTTCAGGTAATTTTATTTAAAAATGTGGAGAATGAAAGGAACTAAATAGATATGGTAAACATCATTAGTACTAGACTGTGATAAGTTAGAGTGTGTATTATAATACCTACAACAACCACTAAAAAACTACATGAAGTCATGTACTTAAAAATACTGGAAAAAGCAATATGAATTTCTTAGACATATTCAAGTAACCCATAGGAGGTGAAAAAAAGTAGAAACAGAAACTGAACCAAAGGGATGAAACAAAACAGACTTAAGCCCTAACGTTTCAGTAGTTACTTTACATTAAATGACAAGAGTTTGGTAAAGTAGATTTAAAACAAACAAAAACAAAAAACAATTTTAAACATAAAGACATAGAAAGATTGAAAGTTAATAGTTGGAAAGAAATATAGCATGCAAACATTAATAAAAGAAAAACAGGAGTACTTGTTTACAGGATGAGCCATACTGGCTTGGTTCTGGATTGTGGCAGTGGAGGCGATGAGAAACGTGGCTGGATTCTTGATGTAACATGAAGGTTTGGACAGCAGGATGCCTTGCTACATTGGATGTGGGGGATGAAAACACAACAGTCAAGGCTGATTCTGAGGTTTTTAGAATTGTCAGCAAAGTAGATGAATTTGTCCTTTGTGATCTGGCAAACAACTTCAGGAGAAGCAGCTTTGGTGAGGGGTAGCTGATACTTAAAAGTCTGAGGCTAGATAAGGTGATGACTCTGAGAGTGAATGCAGATGGAGAAAGGAGGCCCAAAAATGTGTAAAACTTAGAGATAAGGAAGAGCCAGAAAGGAGACTGGAAAGGAGAAGCCAGGAAAGAGGCAGCAAACCAGGCGAATGTCATATCCTGGGAGAATTGTGTGAAGAAGGATGTGTGTGAAGGGTGAAGAAGTGATCAACTGAGACTGGTGCCTTGTGAAAGTTAGTGCTGTGGAAATAAGTAGATTTGTGGGGAGCTGAGAGAAAAAGTTCCACTTGATTGAATTCTAGAGAGAATAGAGAAGTTAGAAGCATTGACAAAGTAACTCTTACAAGCAACTTTCAAGGTATAGTTGGAGGTATAAGTGGGGTCAAGAAAGTCTACTTTCTTTAAGATTGTAAAAACTGTACGACTATTATGCCAGAACGATCTAATAGAAAGAGGCCAAGGGATGCAGGACAGAACCACTCCAGTGGTTTCCTAATGCACCGGTGGAGTGGCTGAGCTCTGCTAAGAGGGACAGTTTGTGGGCAGTCACAGAAGAGAGGCTGCATCTTAGGGTTTGGGTGCAGATGAGGAGTAGAGATCTGGAAAATGTCTTCCGATTTATCTGAAAAGCTTACCTATACTCAGGAGTAAGAGATGGGTGGATAAGTTAGAAGAAAGAAGTCATCTAGAAGAAGGAGTAGAGGCATTAAGCCACTTGGGAGTGACCATGAACTCAAAGTGCAATCAGTGGTGTGGTTCCTGTGATTTCAGGATCGGGGTTGCAGAGCGAGGTAAACTTACAGACCTTCCAACACATGCCCTGGGGCCAGGGAATTGCTTGTTTGCCTCCCCTTGTCTGGTTGGGACAGAGGCCTATCTCTCATTTACACCTGTCAGGGTGGCACCTGCTACGGGAGGGCAAGAGAGATGAGGGAAATTTCTCCTGTGAGCTCAGGTGAGATCCAAGAGCAGTGCCACACCAGGAGGAGTTCTAGCCCTAGAGCAGTTCATCAGCCGTGACCACCTGCTGCTTTGATTGCTTTATTTTGGCATCTTCTCTGAAGTCTGTCCTGTGTGTCCAGCCCTTTCTTTACCTAATTGGTTCATGGAATTGCCACCACCTCACAAATCTCTCATTGTCTTTCTCCTGTGCCCTTTCAGGGTTGTGGTCCCCAGGCCTTCAGGATGTGGGTGTAAATGGACAGTGCGGCGACATCCTCACCAACAAACGATTCATGCTGGACATGCTGTATGCCCATAACAGAAAGTCCACAGATGATGAGGAGAAAGGTGAGGGTGAGACCAAGAGGACTGAGCAAGAGGTGGACACAGTGGCCAGCCTGGCCACCAGGATATCCACCTTGCAGGCCAACTCTCAGGCCCCAGAGGAGAGTGTCAAGAGGGTGGATGTAGGCTGTCTGGACAACAGGGGAAGTGTGAAAGCATTCGCGGAGAAATTCAACAGTGGGGACCTGGGGAGAAGTTCCGTCTCTCCTGATGCCGAGTCCAATGACAAGGTCCCAGAGACAGCACCCACACAGCCAAAGACTGAGTCAGATTATATCTGGGACCAGCTCATGGCCAATCCAAGGGAGCTCAAAATCCAAGACATGGATTTCACCGACCTGGGGGAGGAAGATGACATCGACGTCCTGGATGTGGACCTGGGTCACAGGGAGACTCCAGTGCCACCTCCCCCACCCCCACCCACCTTTCTGGGTTTGCCACCCCCACCCCCTCCGCCCCTGTTGGACAGTGTACCTCCCCCTCCTGTCCCTGGTAATTTATTGGCTCCTCCTCCTCCAGCATTCAATGCTCCTCAGGGCTTAGGGTGGTCCCAGGTAACCAGGGGTCAGCCCATGTTCACTAAGAAAAAGAAGACTATCCGTCTGTTTTGGAATGAAGTCCGGCCTTTTGAGTGGCCGTGTAAGAACAACCGCCGTTGCAGAGAATTCCTGTGGTCAAAACTGGAACCCATTAAGGTGGACACTTCCAGACTGGAACACCTGTTTGAGTCTAAATCCAAGGAACTGTCTGTCACAAAGGTACTGCCGGGCTCCCGCATTTTTCTTGATTCATAGTGGGGTAGGGCTGAAGAGATGTATTGGCTATAAAATATCTGTCTTCATGTTGCTTTGGCTATTTGGTAAAAAGTCCATTGATATAAAAATGTGACCTTTAGCATAGTTTTCCTGTGTCACTTGCTGAGTGTAAGCTACATGATGGGATATGGGTTTACTAATACGTAAAAAATATAAAGTGACCTTCAAAGATCCAGATAACCCTGAGGAAGAGACAGAAAGGTTAGCCCTAGCACAGCCCATTGTTAACTAGAGACAGGTGAACTTGTTGACTTACCAAACTCAGAAGATCAGTTTATTTAATCTTACCATCAGGGATATTGGTAATAGTAATAGTTGGAAATTCAGCTATTTGAACTTTGAGCTCAGTACTTTTGCAAAGGCAATCATTCAAGTAATAACTTCTTTGGATGACCTCCTAATCCAACACACTGCAACTGTCTAAATGTGTCCTAATAGTTATATATTTAGCATCCTATAAATATTACATATGTATCTAGATGTCTTATTTTTCATAAATGTTTGAGAATCTGTAGGCATGGCTAACAGAGATGTTACATCCACTTTGTTTTACATAGAAAACACATGAAAACTTTGGGCATCAAATGAAAGGTAATGGTTCATGAACACTGATGAAGAAACTGTGAGACACTCTATCAGATTGTATTTTTTCATAATTCAGTGCCTTAGTAATGTCTCCTTTGCATATCTTAAGGAATGTTTAGGCCCTTACGATTCAGGGTTTATTTCAATTTTAAGCATCTCAGTACCTTGGGGTATGAGAAGGCACTTTGTAAGGTAATGTAAACATGAAAGAGCTTATTGTCGTGAGTCAATTCTAGCTGCATGTTAGAATTCTAACTCCATGTTGCTTCATCTGTTAATCTTTTGGAGCATGTGTAAAGCTACCTGAATTGGGCTGTCAGACATGACAGTAAGGACCAATGCTGAATCCAACCCTGTGTAGCATCCTGAGGACTAGAGTGCCCTTCAAACACGTAGTGCCTGTAGTTGCTGTGTGATGCTGAAGGGTCAGTTTGGACAGCTGTAATTGAACATTCTTCTTTTAAAATCCATGTCTAGTTTTTTAAACTACTTCCTGCTCCTTATTCTTTGGCCTTTACCCCAGTACCTATTTCTGCCCAGTCCCAACAAGAATGTGAATCTAAATCATTTCCAGCTTTAGGGACTCTGTCAGGTCAGAATTAAAACTTTCTTATTTGTGAATTCAAACTGCTGAGAGCTAATATAAAAAATGAAGCCAAATTAGTCCTGCCCTTCACTTGAAAGTGAACCCAGCTTTTGTCTTGTCTAGAAAATAGCTCCTAGGAGTGTGGTCCTGGACATTCACACTCAGTGTGCCCAAATCCTGTATTGCTAAGCCAACCACATGCCCTTTTCTAGTCTCTACATTCTGCCTGGCATTTAGAAGATGAACAGTCAGGAGTAACTCAGCATTCTGTGTTCTCTAAGAGTTACCCACAACCTAAGACAGCATTTTGTGTTTGCCAAGAGTTACCCACAACCTGTTTTGCTGACACCACCACCTGACCCACTGATCCAATTGGCCAACGTCTTCCTCCTCGTCCTCCACCCCTCATGAACTCACTTGGCTGCTCTGGGCTTCTTGTGGTTGCTCATTGCCCTTAGAAGTTGCCAGGGAGAGGCTGCTCTTGACTCAGCGTTGGGAGGGACGAAAAGGAGTAATAGGTTGGCAGTGAATGCGCTTCTGACTTCCTTTTTACAAAGGAAACAGCAAGATTAAATGTCCTCAACAAGATCCAAAATGAATGGTTCACTCACCTTCCTCTTTGCTTCCACTATGCTTTGGTTAGTGTTTTGGTTGGTGATAAGATTTTGACTTCTGCACTCTCCACAGCCCAAAGTTGCATTCTTACCAGAAGGAGGTAAGAATGTATTGTTAAAAGACTTCTTAAAAGACTTGAATACCTAGCTGATAGATAGGTATTTGCCTCATTTTATGAAGTAGATTTTGCATCTAGATTCTACCAACTACAGAAGGAATTATATCTGAACTTGTTCAGACTTTTTTCTTGGCATTATTCTCTAAATAATACAATATAACCATATACATGTGGCATTTACATTGTATTAGGTAACACAAGTAATGCAGAGATTTAAAGTATACAGGAGGATGTGCATAAGATATATGCAGAAGCTATGCCATTTTGTTTAAAAAGGAAATCCAAGGATTTTGGTATCCTCAGTGGTCCTGTAACCAGTCCCTCATAAATACTAAGGGACAACTGTATTGAAAAGTTCACCAAGTTGATTCCAGAGGGTTCTACAATAAGATACAGGATCCCCTGCCTTGATTTTAAGAATAGGAGATATAAGCAGAAGTTTATTTACAAAATCTTATAAAAGGTAAGAATGCAAATTAGAATTAAAACATATTACATTGATGAGGTAAATCTATTTGGTATATGTTATCAATTGAACTATAACCAGTTTCATTTCTGTTCCTAATCATTGCCTGTGACTTTTGTAAAACAGTTGTAAACAGCCACTTCCAAATTCTGGCTCATAAGAAGTTTTTCATGAAACACTAGACTGCAACAACAGTGAAACAGGCTTCATGAGGTAGCACAAAAGAAAGGGACTTGATTTTAGTTTCCATTTGAAAACTAGCACCATGCTAGTGTTATAGAGCATGAGTGTCACCATCTAAGTTACCCCCAAAGATCCATAAGCCAGATGCAAGACTGGACTGACTACTTAATGAGCATAATAAAACAAAAGATGTGCTTTTTGATTTTCATTCACAATAGTTTCTGAGATAGGACTGTGTTTTGGTCTCAGCCGGAAATACATAGCCTTTTGGTAAGATGACTTTCATTATGTTTTGTGGATAAAGAAAAAATCTGGTGCTAAATTCCATCATATGTTGTTTTTATATCCAGTCTGATATGTGATGCATCACATAGGAGACAGTTAAAATGCACAGAGAAAACTGTGAAGGCAGAAAGCCTTTGAAGGATCTGGGCTTGACACCATCCTGAGGAGTACCAGGAAATAGCTTTATAACTCTTACGCCTCATCAGGACCAGCAAACCCTTGCACCTCCAGAAGTCACCGTCTTTGTCTTAAGTCAAGCATGGAGTGTTACAGGAAACCAGAAAGAAGTACAGACTTGGTTTTTCCTTTATAGACCTGATTCCGTCTTCTCTTGTGTTCATTAGGTTTATCTAATGGGGGAAACTCAAGAGTAGATAAGGAGAGATTTGGTTTTTTAATTAAAAGTTTCAGAATAGATCAGCAATTGTTGATAGTGACTTTTTAAAGAGAATGTGGGGATGGTGCTTTAATTGGCCAGGGGGTAAGCCTCTGTCTGGGTTATTTTTAAAGCACATTCTAAGATACAATCAAGATGGTAACTCGCTGATATAAAACTGAGGCACCAAAGGAGCAATACTTTCCCACTACTCACTTTTAACATTGATGTCCTTGACCTGATTTATTTTTCTGAAAATAGAACAGAACTTCACTATCCTAAATGCAAATTCAGAACAAAGGGAATGCACTCTTTTAATATCAAACTCAAAATCTGAATTCTGCCTAGAAATTCCAAACATAACTCTTTGTTTGTCTGTTGTGCAGGCATTGATAGTCTCACCTAAGTCTCCTGATTAAAGTGGTAGATAAACTAACACAGACCAACTCACCATTGGCATCTGCTATCAGAGGCTCAAAGGGCAAATATGAGAAACTAATACTTTTATTCTTCGCTTAATAATAAGACAAGCCTATTCCAGTAAGGAATTTTATTCCTAACTAATGATTTTTCCAGCCTTCATTTAGGCTTAGCTTTCTGTTTCTTGTGTTTTGTTTTGTTTTTTGCCTTTGGGTTTTGCTTTAATGTGTACTTCAACATCTCCCTCATTATAAGACTTGAGGAAAACTCCGTAGTCATCTCATTCTTGTGATATTAGTATTGGTGCATCCTTGTAACCGTCACTTTCTCAATAGGCAGTTTTGAAACTATCCTGCGGCATCACTCTTGGCAGTGAGCAGGGAATGAGGAGGAAGGATTTACCATTTCTAGAACTGCTGCCTTGCTGAGCTGGACCCAGGGTCTCTTACCTGGATACTGAGAAGTGTGAACAGAGGTTGGTCTCCTTTCATGGAAGTACTCTTAAACTTTGCAGTATTCTCCCAGACTCAGAGTTCTCCAAATAAATCATATCCATAGTCTAGCTTCTATTTTCAGCCACAGTGCTTTCTGGAGTGATGAATTCTGTGTGTTGAATGTTCACTTTTTAAATATTACATCCTTTACTACTAGTAAAATAACTCTTAAAAATTCAGAGTGATTGGTTATATCGGCATTTCAGGGAACCTTAAATTTAATGCCTGTTCTATACTATTTAAATTTGCCTCCCCACCTTTTTCTAATTGCATCTTGAATCTTCAGTCTTTTCTTTTCCAAAAATGAATGACTTCAAGGGAAAACTAAGATCTTTTCCTATCCCTAGGATGCTGACTGAAATCAGGTTGTGGTCACTCTTGCATGGTGTCCATATCATCTCCCAATAACCATTTAGAATCGCACTTGAGTCCTTACTTGAAGATTCTAAAATATTTGTTCTCTTAGAGGCAATAATTTATTCTACTCAAAACCTCAACTTGCACATCTCCTCTCCATGAGGCATTTGTCAGCTATCTCTGCACCGGAGGTTAACGTTTCGCAATTCTTTGGGCAGACTTGTGGCGCCGCACTGCTTATCTCCATCTGGACCTGAGTACATGGCTTAACTGTTCTTAAAAATAGTCCTATTACTCTGTGTGACTCTCCATGCCTCGGAGTGGCTAAAACTGCAAGATCTTACCTCTTAGTATTCATAAATTGGTTTGAGACTGGGTCTGTAGCCCAGCTAGCCACCTGCCAGGTGACTCTGGGCTGCAGAGCACTGTCACAGCTCTTTCCCCAAGCTTTGCCACTTGGCAGTCACTACTTAGGTTGGCTTCCTTCCCTGTGCTTCCCAGAAGTCCTGTGCCTCTTTTGACCTTGAATGCTGTCCATTAGACACCTCTCTCTAGAAGAAGGCACCTCTTTCTTCCTCCAAACTGGACCCTTATCATTCTTGGGCACCATATGAGGAAGGAACTATGTTGCTTTAATCACATCTTTCCTGCTCCTTCTGGGAGTTCCCTGCTCTTGAGAGACAGGGTAACCTCTGCGTGTCAAACATCTTGGCTGTTCACACCCTGCCCCCCTCTCCCTGCAGTGCTCTTGGCCAAGTCAACAAAAACAGTAAAATCCCTACATGGCATCCAAGCCTGAGGCATTTCTCCAGAGAGGGCCTTGCTCTGGTATGGAACGGCTATCCTCGACATGTTGGAGGCCCCCTGGTTGGCACAGCTTTGAAGGAGGAGCCCTGCTATAAGAGCTCAGTTTTGCTAGACTTTCTGGTGTTAAAACAGAGCCTGGCTTCTTCCCAGGGTCCCTCTCCCTCCTTAAAGAAGCAAATTCCCCTTCTCCATGAACACTTTTGGACTTATTTGGGAAAACAGCATGTTGAGAGATAGCCCCACAGTGATTTCCCACACTGCCTCACACCCACCCTTGTACTAATCTCCCCAGACGTGGTTGTTCCTATTTTCTCATCTGGCCACCCCCCAGTCTAACAGCCTATTCCTGGGTCCTGGGCCCACAGGTGCCTCCTTCCAACCTGTCCTGGAACTTGCTGAGGAAGAGGGAACAGATTTTGGCCAGTTGACCTTTTATCAAAGAATTGGGACAGAGACCTTAACTTCCAGCTACCTAGGGTTGACCAATGATGTCACAGGCTTCCTGGCCTTCCACATATCAGCATTGTTTGTTGGCACCTGTGGGACTGTTCTCATTTGCAGACTATGCACCTAAAAGGCACTCAGGTAATAACTGTTTCAGGAGAGTCAATAAATATGGGAATATATGCAACCAATCAGAAAGAGACTGTTGGAGGCCTGAACTTCTTCTCCTGCCTCCATTCGGGTTTTGGGGTCCTAGGCCATCACTTGATAGTATCTCAAGACTGCAGTCAGCAGGAATGCTGATGTACCCCATTCAGTCAGAGGTTCCTGGGGTGGGTGGCACCATACCCACCTTGGCTGTTCCTACATGGGCCTGTGTTCCTGCTTCCCCCTAGTCTCCCCTCTTCCTATGAAGGAAGATCTCAGTCGATCCACTCTGTCACAGTGTTCACTCATCATATTGGTTTGTTTTAATTTAATATTGTTCTTGACTTTTTAAGTACCTACAATCTTTCATATTAACTTTTAAATATATTTTTCTAATTCCAAAAGCAGGTCTTATTGAAAGTTTGATAGAATTATTTTAAATACATATGTTAGATAAGAGCTTTCTAGCATACCTATAAATTGACTTCCTAAGAGCCCAGCATGGTGGCACATACCTGTAATTCCATCTCTCTGGGAGGCTGAGGCAGGAGGATCACAAGTTCAAGACCAGCCTGAGCAGATTAGTGAGTAAATGAAACCCTGTCTCCAAAACAAAAAAATAAAGGGGAGCAGGGATGTAGCTCAGTGCAAAGGCCCCAGATTTAATCTCTAGCACCAAAAAGAAAAAAAAAAAGATACTCCTACTCAGGAGCATGGTGTTTCTTGTCCATCCAAGTCCTCTCAACACTCTTAAGACCATTTCAACATTTTTTTAAAAACTAGACTGCTTTGTATTCATATTTTAAGAGATTCTTGGTTTTGCTTTCTTGTTTGGCTGTTGTTTCATGACATGTGTCTGTTTTCTGGGTTCCAATTTAAATGCAAACAACTTTTCAATTTCCTACACATGAGCTACCTTTCCCCCTCTCTTCTTTATAACCCTGGTTCCATCTCTTTTGTCACATCTCACGCCCTAGATGCCTTTAGAATGCCATATCTCATTTCCTGACCAACTTAACGAGGGCCACTCTCCTTTCTCTAACCTCCTTTATACCCCATCTTATCATTGACCAATTTCCTAATTTCCTAAAATTGTAAATTGTGGACAATCACCACAGCTTCCAATCAAAGAAATGCAGTAAGGAGAAGGGTATCTGAGAAAGACTTTTAGTAAGTGCCCTTTGGATGGATTAGAGAGGAAAGGAGCTAGGAAGCAGGAGACTGGATGCTGGAGAGTCAGGCTCTGGGTGGAGGTAGCAAGCACGAAGGAGGATGAGGAGGAGGAGAGGAAAAGGGAGGGGGAGGCAGCGGCATGAGAGGCGTTGTGGGAGAGGGGTAGACAGTACTTGCACTGTCATGGAGCCATATGGAGACCCTAAAGAAATTCCCTATGATTGACATTGGGCTTTGATCCTGAAAGACAACTGAAATGGATCAGAACCGATGACTACTCATCCTTGGACAGGGACTTGTCCTCCCAGGCACAGAGAACTCTGTCTTGCTCTTGCAGGTACAGCACTAGGTTATTGTGGGAGGGGTGGGCAGGACTGGACAGCTCCACACGACCTACTCCCTCACCTTGCTCAGAACTGAGCAACAGATACTTGAGTGTTCATAGCATCAGGTGGATGTTTGCTTGAATTATGAAGAATGGCACTTAAAACACCTGTTGGCCAAAGTCTAGAGGTTGAATAATTCAATTTTCAGCTTTCTGAGTGTCTCACCTTGCTCAGTAGTTTGCACCCACTGGTTTGTAGGGGAGTGTGTAGGGATGTCCATCACTGACTAAGCTGAGTTTTAGTAAGGAAGGGACCCAGCACATGTCAGGTGCAGTCACTATGTAGGTCTGCACAGGGTGTTTGCCACACATGGACGCAAGCTGCCAGGGAAGAGACTGAAATCTGAGTGACACTTCTCCCAAGCTGTTTGTAGGCAGCTGTTTTTCATGGGGCTCTGTCTCCCAGAGGGAGCTTCTCTTTCTCTTCCACATAAAGACTCCAGCTGGGCTGGCTGGGCCTGCATAGGCATCTCTCCAGGTTCCTAGAATGACAGAACTATATGAGCGAGAGGCTAGGGGCTACAGTTCCCAGGGAAGCCTTGCCACCATTCCTCATGCTCGTAAGATGCCTGCAGCTGCACTTTCGGGGCTCATGTCCACATTCTTGGCAGGAAGAAGAAGGGCAATATGTCTGTCCCTTTTTAGTCAGGAAAACAAAAGCTAGAACTAAGCCGCAGTTAGATACAAACCAATTCATTGCCAGCCTACTGAAAATAACTGGGGTCCTGCTGGTGATGAAGTGAGAGGGAATGAGGGTAGGTTCCCCTGCTGAGCCCAGAGAAGCAGGCACTGCTGCACCCCAGCATGGGCGCTGCAGCGTCTAACACCCCTCTTCGGGATAGTGCCTGTATTCAGCATATTGCCAATCCTCTCTTATTTCTTATAGGATTCTGCATAAAACATACTATTTTAAATTAGATTTAAAAGCTAAGCTAATAATTTTCAGGAGCTCTTCTTAGTTTATTTGATTAAATGTAGAGAAGACAAAGCCTGCCTAGCAGAGCAGAGATGCATCTATACCACATGTTCCTGAGAGCCACTGTTCAAAACTGATGACCACACCCACAGGCCTTGCCCCTCCTGACCACCAGGCTCCAAAACAGCTGGGATGTTTTCAGTTGTTTTCTTCATGAAAAAAATTGAGTTTATTCCCAAATGTATATTTAAGGATCCAAAATAGAATTTTAGCAATTAAATTCGGAGGCCCAGGAAGACTTCAGTAGGACTTCAGTCCATTTTCCCTGATGGTTCCCTGTGTCTAGTCTTCTCCGTCTCCAGATGACTCATCTGCTCCCAGACCCAGCCAGGTTCCTGCTGCGAAGGAGAGGGTGAGAGCAGATGGTGAGTGGGGACCTATCTGCCAAGTCTGGCTGGAGCCCCTCAGCTGGCTCATGTGGTCTTCTGAGATGTGGCCCCATCAAACCTGCAGCATCATCCCCATCCCTGCCAGTTCCCGATGGCCTAGGCAAAGCTGCTGCCTATCTCCTTCCCTATCCTCTGGCCACAGATTGTATCCCACATATTCTGTAGGCCCAGCTCAATGTTGGCTCTGGCAGGCTCTGACCCACTTCACCCCCAGCTGAGTTACAGTTGCCCTGCCAGTGAATCCCAGAACCCCACCACCCTGCTGAGTATGTCTTTCCCTTCAGGGGAGCCACTCCACCTTACTCAGATTTGCCACCCTAAGCATGAATCAGGAGAGTCATCCTCCCAGCTGTGTTTGCCTCAAGGGCAATTTGAGCAAGAGCAGGGAGCTTGCTGGACCAGATCTCCTCCTGTTGTCCCCCATCCCCACTGCTACCCTTGCTCTTAACTTCTGACAGCTCAAGGGGAAGGTGGGGAGGGCAGGAGGGTTGTGGTCACAGGTCTTGGTGGTCACAAGTGTTGGCTCAGGACCTTACATTCTCTGTCTGCTAGGACTGCCTTAATGAAATACCATAGATTAGTGGCTTAAACAACAAAAATTTTTTTACGCTTCTAGAGGCTAAGAATGCCAAGATAAATATGATGGCTGATTTGGTTCCTTATGAGGACATTCTTCCTGGCTTTCACATGGCCACCTTCTTGCTGTGCGATGGAGGGAGAGAGCTGGCTTTTTGGTCTCTTAGAAGAACTCTAAATCCACCAAGAGAACCCTACCCTTGTGACTTTGCCTAAACCTAATGTCCTCTAAAAGCCATCACATTGGGAATTAGGACTTCAACCTTTGAATGGGAGAGGAATACAGAGCTTCAGTCTATAATACATACTTACTAGGTTTTGGCCATATGTTAGCCCTAGGAGGCTTCGAGAATGAGACAAGTCTAGGGTGTGACTCTGAGGGGTACTCAGGCCAGCAGGAAAACCACACACCCAAGGGCTCACTGTAGATGCCGAGACACCTCCTGTTCCCTGTCCATATCTGTGGCCTCTGTGCCTGCCTGTCCCTCATTCCTCTTCACCAGCGGACGGACCCTCTTCGCTCCCCCTGTGGGCAGCTATACCTGTATCTCAGAAAGGTGGAGGTGCTGTGATCTGGAGAGGCTGACAGGCCAGGCGTGCTGGCCCGTTCTCATCAGCTGTGTCTTCTCAGCACATGTACTGACCTCTCCGGGCACACACCATCTGTCTGGGGGCCAACCAAGACACATTCTGACACCTCACAACTCAGAAAAGAGCTCTGAAAAGTTTTAGTTTTATTTTCACTGCTTCTATGGAAAAAAACAGGGATTTTTTTTCTTGCAAAATATCACATTTTTCCCAATTGAAGGAAAATCAATTTTATTTTGTAATGTGTCTGACTTGCGAAGTTCCATTGCTGACCCAAGCTTGGCAGCTTCTTGGGGCTTAGTCCTTGATCTCTTTCTTCTGAGCTGAGTGGTAGCCAGTCCTTCCCTGAGCTGAACTGGGGCCATTTGTTTTCATCTCTAAATGCAGAATGAGTTTGCTTTTAAAAATGAAACACAGAAAATACCTAGGATGATGCATTAATCTTTGCTTTTCCTTGCTTTATCACCAAGAAAACTGCTGCAGATGGAAAAAGGCAGGAGATCATTGTTCTAGATTCCAAGAGGAGCAATGCTATCAATATTGGTCTGACAGTGCTGCCCCCTCCACGAACGATTAAGATCGCCATTTTGAATTTTGATGAATATGCCTTAAACAAGGAAGGAATTGAGGTAAGAGCGCTCTGTCCGGCATTGTTTGTGTTCTGTAACATACCACATGCTTAACATGTTTATCATATTATCGCATCCAGTAAGACTTCCTTCATAGGGTAACTTGACCTTTTTCTGTTGGTCTCAGCCAGATTCTGAATAATGTTAGTAATTCTTATGTTTTTACTCTAGGGGGAGTTGAGCTTTACTTTATCTATGAAGTGTAGAGATTCTAACTGGTTCATGTATGAATCTCTTCTGACCACACTCAGCCTGTGTCAAATCTAAAATAACTGATCCAACCTCCTTATAAGGACGATCGGGTCTTCTTTCATGTCATTTCACACATGGTTAGCAAACACTTTCAAATGTAGGGTTTTTAATAGATGCTCACATCTCTGTAAAGGACTTTCTCTCTTGGCACTTGTTGGGATATGTGGAGAGGTATTTGGTTTAATAATATGGAAAAGCCAAGCAACTGAGGCTACAGCCCTTGTTGACCTCAAAAGTGGAGAAAGATTGGGTGACATGGCCGTGATTGTGTGACTCTTAAGCAGACCACTTGGAGCCATAGCTTACCCGCTGAGCTAGGGGTCATGTTCTTTCTTCTGGCCAGCCTCTCCCTCTGCCCAG
>RJWT010031356.1:0-14397 GCA_004365215.1 Cuniculus paca | reverse complement strand
CAAGCTACTTTGGGGATCAGAGGTCATGAAGCCACCACACTTCAGGTTAGCTGGGGACATCCTGGTGCAGCGATGAGGTAGGAAACAGTCGCAGGAGATGGTCACAGAGAGGAGAAGAGCTAGTTACAGACCATCTGAGAAGCATAACTAACAAGGGGCACTGGCTGTGGATGGCACAGTGGGTGGCAGTGTCCTCCTTGGTGGTCAGGAGCTAAGCCTGTTGCATGTGGTTCTCTGAGTTGCCTGGGTCCGGAAACACCCAGCCCAGTAGACTGCAGATCCCTTCTAGTGCTGAAGTCAGTAGTCTTGTGCTTTCCCACCCACCAATGTGTTTGGGAATTAGCATTCGCTTTGACATTTTACACATTCTTGAGGGCATGACTGAGGGTTGGGGGGCTCTGGAGCAAGTATGTACTTCATGAGACCACAAGGTACATTGTTAGTTGAGGCTCACAGTACCTTGGGACACACAGAACATCCACAACAAATATTATAAAACCCTGAGCCAGACAACACACACCATTGACTGGACCCACCCAGCCGGAAATGTGGGACAGAACTCAGCATCACAGGGCAGCAGCCTGCTAAGAGGAGACACAACAGTCCCAGGGGTGACTCACCATCAGCCTCCCATTCCAGGCAGATTGCAACACTACAGGTCCTGGAGAGAAAGCTTACCCATCTGAACACCTTGGCAGGGAAGACTTCTGGGAAAGCTTTGGACGTGAGGAATGTAAAGTGGGAGACCCCAGGCAGTCCAGGTCCGCAGGACATTTGGGCTGCGGTGGGACTGGATATGACACCCATAGTGGCCAACACCCAGCAGCTGAGGTTAAGCCCACACTGAACCCTTCGTTATGCATTAACCCCTTGATGTGTCAAGCAGCCTGGTGCTTCGAGGAGCCCTCAGGGACCCAACAACTGGTTCCTCTGCCCTCCTGCATGTTCCATGTTAGTCCTGATAGACGTGAAGAGACCAATAAGAGAGCTCTGTGATGACCAGGGACCTGGGAATCCCGTACTGTTGTGTTGTGACAGCTTCTACCACACACAAATCTTTATTGGATTTCTTTCATATTTTCTCCTTCTCTCCCAAACCTCCATTTAAAAATAATTACCAGTGCTCCTATTTTTCCCTTTCCCTACACTCTTTGCTTATTAACAATACTTTTAACCTCTATTAATTTTATCTTTTAATTATATAATACTATTATTGTCTCTTTTACTGTGCATAGTGGTACAGTTATTGTTTTTAAATGGTTTTTAAAACCATATCTTGTCAATATCTGGTTTGTCTTCATGTCATCCTTTCTGCAGATTGTTCTGTGTTCTATTGGTGATGCTGGGAATCGAGCCCACCAGGAAAATGCTGGGGACTAAGAAGAACTCACATAAAAGCAGAAGAGGTGCTCATCTCAACAGAGGCACAGATTTCAATATAGAAACACAAGAAATATGAGAGAATGAGGAACCCGACTCCTCCACAAGTCCATAACCAGTAACTGAACGCAACACTATTGAAGTGAATGAAAGGCGAGATAAAGAATTTAAAAGATTGATTTTAAAATAGTGATGACTTTAAAGAGGATGAACTAAGGAGGACTATGCAGGATATGAAAGAGCAATTTATAAAAGACTTGGATTCTATGTTACTCCAGATAGAATTGTAGCTAGGATGAAATCAAATAACAACAAATGCTGGAGAGGCTGTGGGGAGAAAGTAGCTATTCTACATTGTTTATGGAAGTACAACCACTGTGAAAAGTACTATGGAGATTTCTCAGAAAACATAAAATAGAAATTTCATTTGACCTAGTTTTTCTCTTTCTTGGTATCTTCTCAAAATATTAAAGAAATCATATTACAGTGGTACATGTATGCTCATATTTATAGTAATAAATTCATAATAGCTAATTTTGGGAAGCAGCATACATATCCATCAAGAGATGAACAGATAAAGAAACTGTGGTATTTATACATAACAGAGTACTACTCTGCTATATAGGAGAATAAAGTGTAGTCATTTTTATGAAAATGAATGCACCTTGAAACCATAATGTTAAGTGAAATAAATAAATACATAATTTTAAATATTGTATGGCTTATCTTGTTTAAAAAATGACATTTTTTCCATTTGTTGTTTTTATATACAACAGAGTACTACTCAGCCATAAAGAAGGATAATCTTGAGATATTTCTATGTAAATGGATACACCTTGAGAACATACTCTTAAGTGAAATAAATTGGACACATACATGTAAATACCACACTGTTTCTCTGGTATGAGAAATTGAAAGTATAAATAAGGACCAAAATGTATACTAGATATTGTGAAATAGGAAGAAAATGTTTAAATGGGAAGGGGAAACAGGGAAGGGGGAAGAGGAAAGGAAGGAAGGCAGGGAAAAGAAAAAAGAGGAAAGAAGGAAAAATAGAAAAAAAGCTTTTGTAAATAAGGAAGGTAAGAGCGATTGAAGGGAGGGTAGGAGAATGCGAAAAAAAAAAGAATCAAATTATATCATGTGCAGGTACAAATGATGAATATGATGAATACCTAAAATGTACCAATTTACCTAAAATGGACCTATATATATAATTAATAAAAAATATCATATGGTTTCTCTTATATGGAAATTCCAAAGTATAAGTAGATCAATTAGCAAAATAAAAGAGAGACAATAGAAACTAGGGGGATAGATTGGACTAAGAGATGCTGGAAAGGGGTAAAGGTACATAAGAAGCATTAATATGTGCCATGTGTATGTACCAATGGCCCACAATGAATGTAAGTGTGTACCACAAACATGTAGTGAAAAATAGAGAAATTTTGAAGGAGAAGTCTTGTAAATGAAAAACACAATAGATCAAACAAAAATCTCAGTTGAAAAAAACCTCACCAACAGACTGGATAAAGCAGAAGGCAGAATTTCAGGGCTTGAATATAAGGTTGATGAAGTATATTAAATTGCTAATAAAGAAAAATTATGAACAAAACTTTCAAGAACTCTGGGGCATGGTTAAAAAACCAAACTTATCGATTGGTTCCAATGAGGGCAACACGTTTCAGACTAATGGAATAGAAGATCTATTCAATTAAATAATAATAAAAATTCCCAAATCTTGGGAACGATATAATATGCAGGTACTTGAAGCTCTTAAAATCCCAAAGAGACATAAACAGGAAAGAACTTCTTTACATCACATTATAATTAAAATTTCAAGAAGACAGACATGAAGAGACTATTAGAAGCTACAAGAGAGAATTGTCAAGTTACTTAAAGAGGTAAACTCATCAGGATAACTGGCATTTTGATGCAGAAACTACAAGGGCCAGGAGAGCATAGAGGAAATAACTGCCAACCTGTATTACTATGTCAGCAAATCCATGCCTCAAAGTTGCAGGAGAAATAAATACCTTCCAAGACAAGCATAAACTGTTAATTCACGACCACTAAGCCAGCATTCCACAAGGTACTCAATGGAAGAATACCCATGAAATGAGGAGTAGAAAAAGTATTGAGCATTAGAAAAACAGCAAAATGACAGCAATTAGTGAATACTCTTGTATAATAACTCGAAATGTAAGTTGTCTTAATCCTTCAGTGAAAAGATGCCAGTGTATTCTGTAGCAGAGAGCAAGTAGTCCACTCTATATTGATGCTGGAATTATAATACAGTAAGCTATTAAAGGGGGGAGGAATTTGGTAGGTATGTAGTTCATAAATTGTTTATCGCTGGAATATATATATATATATCAATATATACATCTATCTATCTATATATATAGGTAGTGGGAATCACACTCATGACCTCACGCTTGCCAGGCAGGCGCTTGTGCCACTGAGCTATATCCCAGCCTGGGCAACAATTTTGATACTCCAAGATATATTACAAGAATAAGTAAGACCCCATGCATTGCAGATTCAAGGGTGCAAAAATGCAAATATTTTATTTGAGAAGTGAGCCTCCTTTACAGAAGGACCACCAAGGGAACTGGTTCTTAGGAATTCACCATTCTCAGTCATCCAGGCACTCAAAGGTCACTGTAGTCATGCTCGGAAGAGGCCTGTTCATTGCTTGGGCTGGAAGCAGACTTTGGTGTCACTCACATGATGCTGGTTGCTCGGGCTGCAGAATGCAAGAGGTTTGGGTCATGGAAGTTTCCGCTGAGATTCTAGTGGAAAGCCTGTTTCCCTGAGAGGGGTGTGTGTTGAGCTGTGGGGATTAAGTCTGAATTTGTAGTGGAAACCCCAGGAAGTTGGAGACGGAACCCTAGGAGAAATATGGAACATCAATCAGCCAAGGAAAGCTGCAGGCTTATCTTTGTCCTCTTTGGAATGGGAATGTTTACACTATCTCATTGTATATTGGGAATATGTAACTTGCTTTTTGATTTTTAAGGCATTCACAATTAAGACTTTGCTATGTGTCTCAGAGAATATTTTGATTTGGACTTTCGAAAAATGCTGAAACTGTTGAGACTTTGAGGGAAGGGATCAGTGTGTTTTTGGTTGTAGGCAGGATAGTTACATTCTGCTAGGTGGAACTATATCCTTTTCTTGTGTTTATTTGGAGAGTAAGGATGGTTTAAGGAGATGCATTTGAGTTTCAAGGTGACAAAGAGTCAAACTGAAGGTTAATCTTAATTGTCAATTTGTCCAGTTTGGGAGCCATCTAGGTGATTAGTAAAACACACTGCTGGTGTGTCTGGATAAGATATGGAGGTGTGATCTCAGGCACTGCATGTGGTCCTTGATTCCTTCCTCTTTGCTGGCATTTCCCATTCTGCTTTTTAACCATCATAAAGTGAGCAACTTTGCTCCACCATATTCTTTCACCATGCTATTCTTGTCTTGTAGCTAACTAGTCATGGATTAAGCCCTCTAAAACTATTAGTCAAAATAAACCACTCTGTTTATAGGTGACAAGGAAGGTGAATAATGCAGCATGTTCATTAAATGGAGGCAATGATCCCAAGAGTGTGGCCAAAGGCATGAAAAGCCTCTTAAGTCTGGGACCAGAATTACACATGATCTCTTTTTTTGTAGTCTGTTGATCAAAGTAAGTCCCTAAAATGTCCTTAAATCAACAAGTGGGAATATAGACTCCATTTGTTGATAGAAGAGTTACAAAATTATAAGTCAAGGGCATGAAAATAGAATAATCGAGGCTGTGTTTGAAAATAATCTAATATTTATGAAAATTACAATGGCTTTTACCCTGTACCAAAATATCCTAAGTCTGGGTATCTATTCCACAGAAAGTATATGAGAAAATCGGTAACTCTTTGAAGCACTATTTATTGCCTTCTAGCAAAAAAGAGAGCATCCAACAGTCTACCAACAGTGAACCGGTTGGCATAAAATATAGTGTATTACACAATAGCATACTGTGTAGGCATATATATACATATGTATATATATATATGTATATATGTATATATATGCTTAGAAGTCAAATATTCTTAACATTGCCTTAGTTTACTATATTTTTCTCTCTGTTTTCATGAATATAAGAAATTTTCCTTGATAAAAATGAAAATAAATAAATCTGCTTCCTTTTCTTATGATCAAGTAGAAACAAAGCAAAGAAAATTAAATAGAAAATAAACTCCATTATCTAATTTGTGTCAGAGGATAATGTCATGTTACTGAGTAGTCAACTACCTACATTTCAAGTGCTGTAAACAATTTTGCAGCAATCAAAAAATATTCATCAAAATTCCAGGTTTTTTTTTTTTGGCAAAGACAAATTTCCTTCAGTCAGCAAGCCTGACAGCATCTCCCTAGAGGTTCAAATGTTACAGGGAGGAAATAATTGCATGTTCAGAATAAACATTCTCCAACTTTCTATAGCCTGCATCTTGTTAAATAACTACTTGCATAGTTTTAGGAAAAAGTAACTATGTAAAAAGTAGTTTCTCTTTTGATATGCCTTTTGTTGCTTTGTCTTTGCTATATCAGCACTTTGCTTAAAAATACACTGTTTATTAAGAGCTTATGCATCTAAAATTTCAGATTTTAGCCTTTACATGATGTATTTTCTAAAATAATCCTGGTTCTCATATCTCAAGTTTTATAAAGAATCACTCTCATCCAACTATGTGACAAGAATTTTCAAATACAAAGTTGCTTGCAAATGTCAGAAGTGTCACATTTTTGAAAGGAAAAAGTCTTTCCTTATGACTCCCTGTATGCTGGAATTGAAAAGCAGGATTCTGTATCATCCCTTATTTGGAGTGGGAATTAATTTTGAGAACTGAGTAAAGGCATACAGACATGTTACACCAATCAACAGGCTAGGGAGCATTTTGTGCTCCCAGTTTGTCAAGTTATCTTTCTGAACCTCTCAATGTTTGAAATTATAACAGTCTTAGAAAATTTCTAATTGTACCTATTATTTGACCTATTTTTGAGGTTGAACAAGTACAATAATGAGCAACAGAATGCTACATATTAAAGTGGCATTGAACTTTTTTGACCACTCACAATCAATTTCTCATCTTACTGTGCAGTTGAAACCGTTAATAACTATCATATTGGACAGCAAGCTCCTCCTAGCCGTTTAGCTTTGGAACCTCACGCAGAACCTGGTGAGGTTCCAAAGGGTGCTGCCCAGCATCCCCAAACAGCCAGGGGCCTTTAGAACATCCCTGGGGTCCTGCCTGGGCCCAACCCAGCAACCCCAAGCGGCCAGGGGGCTTCACTGGTCTGCCCAGTGCAAGTTGAAGACCCATGCAGTGAACTCCACCCAGCTGTGTGGCCTTGGGACCTTGTGCAAAACCTGGTAAGGCCCCACCCAGCATCCCAAAACAGTCAGGGAACTTTGAAATGTCCCTAGGGTCCTGCCTGGGTCCTGCCAAGCAACCCCAAACAGTCGAGGACCTTTGGTACATCACTGGAGCTCTAGTTGAGACCCACCGAGAGACCTCAAGCAGTTGGGGATATTTGGTACTTCACTCAGCTCCTGGTTGGGGCACACCCAGGGACCCCAAGGAGCTGGGGAGCTTCAGTGGGCTGTGTGGCATGAACTGAGGGCCTCCACAGCACACTCTACCTAACTGTTCGGCCTTGGCATGCACTCAGAACCTGGTAGGGCCCTGCCCAGCCACCTCAAGCAGCCAGCAAACCTTGACATGCCAAGTGGGGTGTGTTGAAGGTCTGCCCAGCATACTCTCCCCTCTCAGTGAGCCTTTGAGTGCCACTAGGGATCCAGTCAGGCCTGCCTAATGACTCCTCAACCTGGGAATCTCCCTGCAGTACAGACAGCCATCCTCAATCCAGGAAACAACTCAGACTTTGCATTCGGCTGCCCCAGGGGAATACAGGAAAATGACAAAATGAAAGAGCAAAATGCAATTAGAAACCTCCAGTCCATCCCAACCAAGCCTAAGACACATGGACATAGAAGAAAGTATAAGCCATACACATGAAACTTCTGAAATGATAGCAACTGAAGTAAAGAAACAACTCCATGAAGCTGCAAAGGAACTCAGATTAGAAATAATCTCCCAGGTAAAACAAGAGATGATAAACATAATGAAAGAAATGCTGAACACATCTAAAGAAGGCATAGTTAAAAAAATAGAGGGACACTGCAAAATGATGGAAACCTTGAATGAAGAATACAAGAAAGAATTAGAATGCATGAAACAGATTCAAAGAGATGTCCAGGAAATGAAAAATTCCATCGAAAGCTGGCAAAGCTTCCTCAATGAATGTGAAGATAGACTTTCAGACTTTGAAGACAAGATTGCAGCTAGTGAGCAAGGAAGGAAAGATCTTTTAAAAATAACAAGGAATCAGGAAATAACAATTCAGCAGTTGCAAAAAAAAAACAATGTAAGATTGATAGGTGTAAATGAAAAAGGAGACAATACAAATGGTATAAAAAACTATTTAGAGAAGTAATAGCTGAAAATTTCCCAAACATGGGAAAGGAAACTGACATGCAGATAAGTGAAGCATATAGAACTCCAATTAGTCAAACCAAAATAAATCTACACTCAGACATATAATACTCAACATCCCAGAAGTTCAACATAAAAACAGAATATTGATGCTGTTAGAGAAAAGAAACAAATCACCTATAAAGGAAAGCCCGTCAGAATCACAGCAGACTTCTCCGCACAAACAATGAAGTCAAGAAGAGCATGGAATGAAGTATTTCAAATCCTAAAGGAAAATGACCTCCAACCCAGACTGATGTATCCTGCAAAACTATCCTTCAAAATTGATGGAAGAATAAGATACTTCCATGACAAAGAGCAGCTGAAGAACTTCATGACCACCAAAGCAACCATGCAAAGAATACTGAAAGATATTCTTGACAGACATAAAAATAGCTATGACTTCAAGAACACCAACAGAAAAAAACCACCAAGCAAGGCAAACAATTAAACAGAGGGAAAAGATAAAGAAATAACAGCAGAAAGATAACATAACAAAAATAGGCCAATGTATATCAGTTATAACCATTAATATAAATGGCCAAAATTCACCAATTAAAAGAAATAGACTGGCAGAATGGATTAAGAAACAATATCCAACAATATATTCCCTACAAGAAACCCATCTAACCCAACAGGAAATTCACATACTGAAAGTCAAAGGATGAAAAACCATACTTCTTGCAACAGGAACCCAAAAACAAGCAGGGGTAGCTATTCTGTTTGCAGACAGTGTGAAATTCAAACCAAGAATGGTCAAAAGAGATAAAGAAGGTCACTACATACTGGTTAGGGGAAAACTCCAAGAGGAAGAAATAACAGTTTGAAATATATATGCAACAAATATGGGAGCACCTAGCTATATAAAACAAATACTCCTAGAAATGAAAAATCGAATAAGCAATAACACAATTATAATGGGAGACCTTAACACCCCATTGACACAAAGAGACAGATCAACTAGACAGAAAATCAGCAAAGAAATAACAGAACTGAATCAAACCTGTGAACAAATGGACTTGGTAGATGTTTATAGAGTATTCCACCCAACAACACCAGAATATACATTCTTCTCAGCTTCATATGGGACATTCTCTAAAATAGACCATATACTAGCCCAAAGAACATGCTTAAGTAAAAGCAAAAGAATTGAAATTATTCCATGCATATTATCTGATCATAGTGCTATGAAATGGGAAATTAATGACAAAAGAAACTGCAAAAACTCTGTAAACACATGAAAATTAAACAATATACTCCAGAACAATCAATGGGTCACAGAGGAAATTAAAAAAGAAATTAAACAATACCTACAAGCAAACAAAAATACTAATACAACTTACTGGAACCTGTGGGATGCAATGAAAGCAGTTCTCAGAGGGAAATTTATTGTGGTGAATTCCCACATCATGAAAACAGAACAAACATAAATAAACAACCTGATGCTACACCTCAAACATCTAAAAAAAGAAGAGTAAGTAAAATCCAAAGCCAAAAGAAGGGAGGAAATTATAAACATCCAAGCAGAAATTAACACAATTGAGATTAAGAAAACAATATAAAGAATCAACAAATCAAAGAGTAAGTTCTTTGAAGAATAAATAAAATTGATAATCCCCTGGCCAACGTTATTAAAAAAAGAAAATAAAAAACTCAAATTCATGCAGTAAGGAATGAAAAGAGTGAAATCACGACAGACCCTGTGGAAATACAGAAGGTCATCAATACCTATTTTGAAAACTTTTACCCATATAGGTTCAATAACAGAGAAGAAATGGACAGATTCCTAGAAACATATGAATTACCAAAGCTGGATTAAGAAGATGTAAAACTGCTGAATAACCCAATTTCAGTTAAGGAAATTGAAAATATAATCAGTACCTTACCAACCAAGAAAAGTCCAGGCCCTGATAGATTCACAGCTGAATTCTACAAGAAATTCAAGGAAGACTTAATGCCAACATTCCTCAAACTCTTCAATGAAATTGAAGGGAAGCAAATCTCCCTAACTTGTTCCTGGAAGCAAGTATTACCCTAATACTAAAACCAGAGAAAGACCCAACCAAGAAAGAACTACAGATTCATCTCCCTGATGAACATAGATGCAAAAATCCTCAATAAAATACTGGCAAACAGAATGCAACAAGTCAACAAGAAGATTATACACCATGACCAAGTGGGATTCATCCCAGGAATGCAGGGATGGTTCAACATATGCAAATTGATAAATGTACACAATATCAATAGAGACAAAAATAAGAATCACATGATCATCTCAATAGATGCAGAAGAAACTTTTGATAAAGTCCAGCACTCATTCATGATAAGAATCATATGGAAAATTGGAATAGATGGTCTTTTCCTCAATCTGATAAAGTCCATCTATAACAAACCAACAGCCAGTATCACATTAAATGGTCAAAAACTGAACTTTCACTTTAAAATCAGGAACAAGACAAGGATGTCCACTATACCAGTACTAGTCAGTATAGTGGCGGAAACATTAACCAGAGCAATTAGACGAGAGAAGGAATTAAGAAGAATAAGGATAAAAAAGGAAGAAGTTAAAATATCATTATTTGCAGATGAGATGATACTCTACATAGAAGACCCCCAAACCTCCATTGAAAGACTTGTAGATGCAGTAACGAAATTCAGTAATATAGCTGGCTACAAAGTCAATACTCAAAAACCAATAGCATTCCTGTACACAACAAACTCACTGAGAGAGAAATAAGAAATTACACCCTTCACAATAGCATCCAGAAAATGAAATACTTAGGAATCAATCTAGCAAAGGAAGTAAAAGATCTACTCAGTGAAAATTATAGTACTCTGAAAAAAGAAATTGAAGAGATTCTCAGAAAATGGAAAGACACTCTTTGTTTATGAATAGGAAGAACAAACATTGTGAAAATGTCCATTCTCCCAAAATTGTTATACAGATTTAATGCAATTCCAATCAAAATATCATTAGCATACCTCACAGATCTAGATAAATGTTTCCTAAAATTCATCTGGAACCACAAGAGACCTAGAATAACAAAGGGAATTCTGGGCAACAAAGGCAAAGCAGGAGGCATCAGAATCCTTGACTTGACATTATACTACAAAGCTACTGGGATAAAATCAGCATGGTACTGGAATTAAAACAGACCTGAAGATCAACAGATGATACAATCACAACTGCAAACACACTCAGCCACCTTATCCTTGATAAAGGGGCCAAACATGTTCACTGGAAGAAAGATAGTGTTTAATAAATGGTGCTGGTAAAACTGGCTTTCCATATGCCAAAAATTAAAACTAGACCCAAGCCTATCACCATGCACTAAACTAAAGTCAAAATGGATCAAAGATCTAAATATTAAGATGGAAACACGAAATCTGCTGGAAGACAAAGTAGGTAGAAATCTTGAAGACATAGGGGTAGGCAGAGAATTCATGAACAAAAATCGAATTGCACAGGAAATTCTTCCCAGAATCAACAACTGGGATCTTGTCTTATTAAAAAGTTTTTGCATGTCAGAAGAAATCTCCAACAGAGTGAAAAGAAAGGGAATTGGGAATAATCTTAGTCAACTGTCCCTCAGACAAAGGACTTCTATCTAGAACATATAAAGAATTAAAAAATATCAGACCCCCAAAATTCAAAGACCCAATCCATAAACCTGAATTTGAGATGAATACACACTTTTCAACTGAAGAAATACAAATGGCAAATAAATCAATAAGAAAATGTTCAGTATCATTGGTCATTAGAGAAACGCAAATGAAAACAACACTGAGATTTCATCTTCCTCCAGAAAGAATGGCCAGGATCAAGAAAACAACTAATACGCAATGTAGGAGGGGTTGTGGGGAAAAAGGAACCCTTCTCCACTCTTGGTGGGGGTGTAGACTGGTGCAACCACTGTGGAAATCAGTCAATAGGTTTCTCAAAAAGCTGGGATTGGAAGTTCCATTTGACCCAGCTATTCTGCTTCTGGGCATATTCGCAGAGAAATTGAAAACATCATACCACAGTGATATTTGTACACCCATGTATACAGCAGTACAATTTGTAATAGAAAAATCTTCAGAGCAATCCAAATGCCCATCAACTGAGGAATGGATAAAAAAGACGTGGTATTTTTTTTATAGTGGAGTACTACTCAGCTATAAAGAAGGATCACATTGAGACTTTTATAGGTAAATGGATGCGACTTAGTACCATACTCATAAGTGAAATAAGTCAAATCCACATGCGTAAACACTGTATTGCCTCCCTAGTGTAAGAAACTGAAAGAGTAAATAAGATACAAAATCTTCAATAAATACTGTGAAAGGGTAAGTAACTGCTCAAAGGAGAAAAAATAACTCAGGGAATCGGAGAAAAGAAGGAAGGGAAAAGAAAAAAGATAAATTTGCGTATATACAGTTAAGATAGCTAAGATGATTGTACCACTAATTCTATTAGTTCTTGGAACAAAAGTGTTAACATTCATAGTATTAGATCAATTTAGCTTGTCTGTATCTGGTAATCTGAGTAAGTCTTTTGAAGATAGCTATACAAAATAGCAACCTTTGTCATGTTCCTACCACCTTGTTTTGAAACCCTATACTGTTATTGTTTTGGGCTCTCTGTTATTGTTGTTTGTGTCTTTTGTTTCTTGTTTTCCTTGTGTTTTGTTCTGTTACTCCCTCTAACACAGAAAGGATAGATGTACATTTATAGGCTTATACATGCCTGGAACTACTCCTAAAGAGTTTACAAGAACTGATTTTATTATGTGTGATGGTAAGAACAGCTACTTTGAAGAAAACGAGACATTATGTTAGCCATTGCTGATTTCTTGTCATCATGTTTTGAAGTCCAATGATGCTTTTATTCTTTGAATTGATTGGTTTTAGTCTGTTTTCCATTATTTGATTGCAATATGTGAGAAAGTATGGACAGGTATTTCGAAGAAAATAAGAGACATTTTAGTGGTCATTGTTGATTTCCTATTGTCTGATTTTGAAGGCCTGTAATGCTTTCATTCTTTTGTTTTGATTGGTTTTATATTATTTTGTTTTGTTTGAATTTATAGTGTGTGATGGTATGAACAACTATTTTGAAGAAAACAAGAGACACTATGGTAGCCACTGTTGATTTCTTGTTGTCTTGTTTTGAAGTCCTGTATTGCTTGTATTGTGCTGTTCTGATCCACTTTGTTCTGTTTTATTTTGTTTAGTTTTATTTTCTTTAAAGTAAAAAAAAATATCAGATTGTATAGCTTCTTTTTAATGTTTGTTTACAAGTGATGTATCATTTATTCATTTTTTCATGGTTTTGATGTCACTAGATCAGCAGGAGCCCTCACTTGTGGTAAACTGCCCCAATTTCTTTATTCTGTACTCTTCTAGACACTTCAAACATGTTCATAGATCCATTACCTCCATGGCATGGATTTCCAAATCAGCATCTTAGTGATGCTCATCTGATGCTTCTGTGAGTGATTCTCTACAGAAATGAGTCTCCCTGCAATCGTGTGTGAGACTCACCCAACTTTTTTGACCAGTAATGCAAAAGTTAGATGGGAGCACAGCATAACAATTTACTTCCTCTCCTCCAGTATATCATAGAAGCTTAACAAGATGAAAGGAAAAAGAGTTTCGTTCACTCCATTCTCTGAATGTAGTATGTGATCCAAGAGCATGAGCATTCCATAAAGGTGACATATGCAGCAAATATCTTGACAGAAGTTGTGCAAGGCAAAGCTGCCAGGCTATGAGTGAAATGAACACACAGAGAAAAATTTCAGAGATGGCAGAAATGTACTTTTTTTTGGTAACATCCTCTCTAAGGTGACAATTCTTCATCCACTGCAAAAAGCAAGACCTGCATGAGCTGCAGAAGCAGAGGAAGGAAGAAAGAGAAGTACATCACAGGAAGGCCCACTAGATGTGCCATTTACCAAAATCATCAAGAGTCTCCTGGTTAGAGAGGGACCAGCATCACCAGTGGTGACTCCTTAGACTAGGACTGACATGACAATAAAAAAGATTCATAGAACTTGCCTTATTAATAGTTATGGGTATGACAGAGCCTCAAACCAAGAGCAGCTGTGGAGTGACTCTTAACTGTCCAAATCTAGATTGTTTTAATGAGGCCTGACCTTCAGAGAAATTTGGAGATAGTGGAACACCGTCTTCCTAGAGGAGATAGACATTCTGTCATCAAGGGACTTGCTGAATTGATATAATCCAAAGAAAATCAGAGTAGATGAATGCCTGCAAAGGGAAGTCATTGTTATGAAAGAAAAAAAATCATGTCCATTGCCTAATTTCCATGACATAATCGGTTAATTTCAGAGGTCAGCTGGTCTCTAGGAATGAGGCCTCATCACACTATTGCAATATATAATATGATGAGACCCATCTCTTCTCAAACATAGCACAGTGTGTTAATTATATTTATACCTAC
>RJWT010031355.1:0-14385 GCA_004365215.1 Cuniculus paca | reverse complement strand
CAAGAATCAAAAAATGTCATCATATTGAATTAAAAAGCTTCTACATAATAAAAAAGCAAGCAAGAGAGTAAAGAGACAACATACAGAATTGGATACATTTTTTTGCCAGTTATTCCTCTGGCAAGGGACTAACGTCTAGAACCTGTAAAGAATTCAAGAAATTCGATCCCACCTCCAGCAAGGCATGATGGTGCATACCTGTAATCCCAGAATTTGGGAGACTGAGGCAGAAGGAGTGCTTGAATTTGAGGCCAGTCTGGACTAAATGATGAGTTCAAGGCTGACCTGAACTACATAGCAAGATATTATCTGAAACAAAACAAAACAAAAAAAGTTAGTCACCCTCACTCTGGAATGCTGGAGAGCCTGCATTTAAGAGCCCTTCTAAATTGTTAGTGGAAATATAAGCTATTACAGTGATTATAGAAATCAGTATGGATATTCAACAAAAACCTGAAAGAAATTTGAAAGAAATGTCACTCAACCCAACTATTCCCCATTTAGATACATTCTTAAAAGAGTTAAGGACACCATATTACAGCTGTACATGCAGATATATCTTTACACAGGCATAGTTCATAATAGGTAAATCTTAGAAGCAGCCTATGTGTCCATCAACAGATGAATGGATGAAGAAAATGTGGTATTTATATGTAATGGAGTACTACTCTGTCATAAAGAAGAGTGAACTTGTGTCATTTGTAGGAAAATGAATGCAGCTTGAAACCATAATATTAAGTGAAATAATCAGATACAGAAGTTTGTATGCCATGTGATTACTTTTATATGAGAAACCAAAATATAAACAAAGGACAAACTAAAAGATAGGTAATAATAGGAAATAGTGAGATAGTTCTTTTCCAAAAGGGAAGGAGGTCTTTTGGAAAGATGGAAAGAAAAAGTTAGAAGAGGTATAAAGAGATGAAAAAAGGAATTAAGATGTGTTATGTTGATGGACCAACTCCTCAGGAGGAATATAATCATTATTTACTGCAAACATATACTAATGAAAAAATAAAAATCAAAGAAAGAAAAAAGAATCTTACTACAAATACATGTAAAGATTTCAAGAAAAATTAAAGTTGTGTCTTGCAGCCTACTGGGTAGCTATTTGTATTGCTGATATTTATTGTAATAGTTGATACATTGTGTCAACTTGAGAGGTTTAAAAGTTTAACCAAGTGGCTCAGCAGGGAGCCAGGATCCTTACTTTGTAAACACCCTCGGCCTCTGCAAGAGGAGCGCACAGAGGTGGTGTGAGTGCTACACCCGCCCTGGGGAGGGTTCCCCTGCTTACAATATAAGGAAGGAGAAGAGGATTATTCCTCCCTCCTTTGGTCTTGTTGCTCTTGCTGTCTTCTGCCGCCTTGAAGTGTTGCCCCTGTGCCATGCCACCCTGCCTTGGAGCCAGCTGATTATGGACTGAAATCTCCAGAAACCTTGAGCTAAATAAACCTTTCCTTCCTTAATTTTGGGTGGCAGATATTTTGTCCCAACAACAAGAGAAAAGTAACTAACACATTTATTTGCGTTAGAAGTAACTGATATGAATACTTGTTTATCTAAAGCTATTTATAGTTTTATTTAAAAGTTTCCCACTTATTTATTTACATCAAGTCTTTCTATATAGCAATATAGAGGAAATGGATGAAAATACATCCTTTCACAAAGGAAAGTATTATGTATATGAAATAAGATGTTTTCTGAAGTTAAGAAAATCCAGATTTAGCAGTTTAACTAGATTGACACCTAGATTAATAGAATGTATTAATCTTTAGAGAGTTCATAATGGTGGTTATTATTTTATCCCAGGCATTGTATTCAGGATGACAGTGAATAGAGGCTGGAGAGGAGGATTTGTAGTGACATGAGAAGGGTTGCCTTACAGTTAGTTTGAGCCAGCAAGACTCCAAAGTGTCAGGGTGCCCTAGAGAGCTGCATGCAACATAGTGCTACATAGTACAGTTGTTATCCTACTAACATCTCATTATCAGAACCTGAGAGCTACATAGTTGTTGAAATCTTGAACTTTATGGCCAACAAAAGCAATTGAGGGAAATACATGACATTGATAGTGCAGCACAGGATGTCTCCCCAGTATACTTCACTTTTTTAGTTGCCCAGAAAATAGTTCCAGTTCCTGTTCCTGTTAATTTGTTTCTTAGAATTGACTGGTCACTATGATGCGTATTGTAAGAACCAATCCCCAATTGAAAAGCCATTCTGTCTCTGTACTTCCTGCTTGCTTATCTCATATAAGCCCCAGACCACCAGAGATCAGGGCCTGATATTTTGGGAATGATCCCAATCAGTGCCCATTGATGTAAAATAAATCTGCCTCCAAATCCTGGGTGTTTTTTCAGTGTTTCTGCTTGCTCTTGCAATACAGGTGCATATTGTCCCAAGGAAGCCTGAATTTAAGCTAAATAATTCTTTTGAAGATCATGACATGCCATTTGCCGTGTTATCACACATAATAGGTTATAAAGAGGCTTTTTATTAAATCACTTATGGCAGAGTTGAAAATCCCATTTAGTGTCTTCTTCAAAAGGCCTGTATGTTGAATCTTGAGAACAGAAATGAGCACGTCCGTTACTATTAATAAGATCTAGAACTGCAAAAGGCACGTGGAGCCCGGTAGGACATTTTAATCATACTTTGGGAGTCTATGAGGCAAGAGATTCCTAGACATCTTTACCCTAGGAAGGGCATCGTTCAACAAGGATTATTGCTGACCTTGGCCAAATTTGACAGCAACTGAAAGTGGCCCAAGAATTGGCAAAAATGTGAAAAAAAATCAACTTTTGACAAATTCCAGTGCAACAAAAATTGGATTGTATCTGTCCAGTTGTGCAGATTTTGGGGTCTCTTCCTTAAGGTGAAACATCATTAAGAGAAAAATATAGCAATGTTTCACTGACATCCATCACACATGATAGTGACATTGCTGCCTGTGATGCTGACAATCAAGAGAAGTACATTCCTTGGTCTATTTACTCAATTAATCTCAGAGACACACCCCAAATAGTCAAGAGGGATGAGGCGGATACTGGCCTCCTCTAGCACTATGGCTGTGACGCTGGGGCAAGGACCAGGGAAGCTGTGACTCATACAGAGAAAACAGGCCAGAGGGCACTGGTTAGTTCCTTTCAGTAGCAAGGAGGTCTTAGTAGCCATGCCAGCATTTTCACGTGCTGATTCCAAAGGCACGATGAACAGTGGGTGGGTTGCCATAGGTTCAGGGTCTGTAAAACCTTCAAATTCCAGAACAGTCTCATACGTGACTAGCTGGTGGTACTTTAATTTTCCTGAGAGAAGATTCTTGCATTAGAACACCATAAGTCCTTTAGATCCTTCATTGGTAACCAGAATCAACACTGAAGGGATAACTGAGTCCTTGACTTTTAATTCAGGCAATTCTGGAGCCTTATTTTGTAGGGATTCCCATTCAAGATGGCCCAATTTCCAAGGATCGGCATCAGTAAAATTAAATAAAATGTGTAAATGAGGAACACGATCCCTTCAGAACCCAGGAAGGACTAAAAGGTGTTGTATGTTCTTGCTGGGTATTTCAAACTAACCTCCCCCAGAGAAGCTGTGATCAGTGAAATGTCATACCTGTGCTGTGTAGAGAAACACAGATGCAGTTAGGATATTGCCTACAAAAACAGTACATGTTGTGCCCATCAAAAGTCTGGTAAAAGACTCCCAAGGTGAATATACACTGTGCGGAGTCTGTTAAAATAAGTCCTGCAGAGGGAATACTAGCCAAATCTCTAATAGCCAACGATTACAGATAGTTTTCTACCCTAGCGGTCCAGCAATGTATCAGTTGCTGCTTGGGTAGAGTCAAGTTTTTCAATAATATTGAATATTCAGCACAGTTGGATTTGACGAATGAGACCACAGCATTTTGGTAATTCCTCTTGTATTACTATTCATTCTTTTTAAGGACAGACCAGACTCAATTGTAAATTGGAGAATGGAATAACCACCCCAGTACTTATAAAACTTTGTATAAAATATTTTAATTCTTAAATGCCTTGTTTTACTATTGGGCCACATGTGGTATTTTAAACAGATGAAGGAGCGTCCATAAGGTTCTACTTTGTCAAGCCAAATAGTAAGCACCAAAGATTAAATTTAATTTTAATTTATTAATAATTATATCAGAGCAATAAGACCCACTATGAGAACTTTTAGAGCAATAGATGCTATTACCAAGGGATATTTGGGTAATGTAGTAGTTAAGGTGAGGGATATGCCTTAATCTGTATTTTATTGTCAGTAATTGTCTTTTCTTTTTCACTCTTCTATCTTACCCTTCCTTTTTTTCTTATTTTTCTATTTTGACTTACTTTATATACTTTGTGAGAAAGTGTCTTTTTTACTCTGTTGATACTTTTCTTCCCTAAAGATTCAAAGCAGTGTCATCAAAGGTTAACACCTAGACACTCTTTCTCTCCTCTCTCCTCTCTCCTCTGTCCTCTGTCCTCTCTCCTCTCTCTCTTTTTCTCTCTCTCTTTCTGCTGTGTGTTCAAGGAAACCAGACTGAAGAAGTTTGAATTAACCCCTCACTGTATCACAGGACTACAATGCTTTCTCCCAATATCTCTCAATTTAGATTTTTTTTTCAATAGAGGCATAAGAAATGTCATGCAGAGGAAAATTCCTGAACCTGAAACTGCAAAATTGGCAGATCAAAATCATCGTGTGCTATTACTTCTACAGGTTTGAGTTTCTGGCTGTATAGTTATAATTTGGGTTTTGATTTATTAATCTCTTGATGAAGTTGAGTTTCCCATGGGTTTTTCAGTAATAACATTTCTTCTGTTGCTCAATATTCAACAGTACTGTGGAAAGACTTTTTAATTTATATTATCAAAATGTTATTAAAGGAAATGCACTTTTCTTTTTAGGTGTGATGTTAATTCCAGTGTATGATGATTCTGTTATTAACTTTACAAACTTCTAGAAAAACTTTGTGCATGATCTCTCTCATTGAACAATGAGGAAATTAGTTTTTGACCTATCCTATAGAATATGGTTATGGCATTTTATTCATAGATGAAAAAGGACATAATTTACATTTGATGAACACCTATCACAGTCTACACATTTGCAAATAATAGATTCCATGACTCTTATATTAATCCAGAGAGTGGAATCTTTAATTTATAAACAAATATGAGAATCAGAGCCATGAAAGACTAGCTTTGAATCACATAGTAACTAAATGAATGCACAGGAGTCTGAAACCAGTCTGGAACCCAAACTATGTTCTTATTTCCTTCACAATTATTCACCTCCATGTAGAAAGACAGAATAATGCTTATCTAGAAAACTCTCCTTTCATGTGATATATATAAACTAGTGTCAAATTTTTATACCCTTTTATGTCTCTGTTTACATAAAGCCAACCCTGCTAATTTGATATGCTTTGAAGAAATGTATTCACTCATTCAACACATATTTGCAGATTCACCACTGAAAATATAGTAAAGACAAACTAAAAAAACTCTGCTCAAATAAATTTATACTCTAATAAGCAAAGCAGGTTTTATATAAGCAAGTAAGGATATAGTAATCCACTTACAACACAGGCTACAAAGAATAATACAATAGAATAGATGTGGTTAATTCGGGTATATTGAGACTCAGAAGTTTTGCTTTAGCTAGGATATTCAAGAAAGTTAAATTTCATGTCATTGAAAATGAATGATCTACAAACAGACTCAACAAAAAATGCATACCAGCAAAGGAAACCAATATTTTGAGGAGATTGTTTCAGTAGAGTTTCACAAAACTCTTGATGAAGGTTAAGCTTCTTGAGTTAGGCACTTTATTTCTTCCAGTTGCAGATGGCAAAGCTGCAAAGTCAGTTTTGTGCAACGACGTTAATTTCAAGTCATGGGCGAAGGATTACTTATGAGTTTAGAATTACTTGGACATACAAATCTTCTATTTCATGACCATATGTTGTTATGGGCCTTAATTAAGATTACTCCTATAATAACAAATCAAAGAAAACAGACATTCTACACAAGAGTATACAAAACTCATTCCATTTAGGTAGTACATTTATGTTTCCTTCAAAGGCACTGCAGATCCATCATCATAAATTTATACACGCTTTATATAACACTGAGTTTTTTATGGATACTTTATTGACTTTAACATGTATGAAATAGTAGCCATTTAAACTCCATATTCAAACGTATTGATTTTTCTCAACACACTATCATTGTTACAACAGCATTCCATTTAAAAATTGTAGGCTAGCACAGTTGTCTACTAGCAGTTTCTATCGATCACACATAGACATTTAAATTCACAGTGCAGTAGAATACTACAATCTTCGAGGTGGGGGTTTGTGCTGGTTTCTATTTTTAAGTGCTTCCAATGCTTTGCTTATTATTAAGAACTATATTCAACGCAGTCAGCAATAGTAGAAAAATAACATGGACAAATATTTTCTTGTACATAAATTCAAACCTTTTGTTCAATGAAAATTAGCATTAAAACAAATGAAAAATGTCAGTGGGGATGTGCTTCATCAAATAAGACAAACTCATGCATTATATTTTAATTACCCATATTTTCCTATCATTCTTTGCCTGCTTGCCAATCTACCTACCTGCCTAGTTAGTCTATGTAGACAAAAGAAAACATCTAAACTATAAAAGGCATGAAGAAAAATAAATGAAAGATATTAAACATCACAGATTATATTAAAGAATGAAGATGAAAACAACATGCAAATACTTGTCCATTAGCCAAAAATATTCAAATGACAATGTTATTAAAATTACAAAAATCTCCTGCTATAATCTTATTAAAAAGTATATTCTGAATCTTATTCTATGAAATATTTAAAATCATTTATAAAAGTATACAACATACTAAAAAACTTAAAATGCTTTGGTACAAGTAGAGAAAAGAAAGATTGAAAATATTGACACATAAAATTTCACCATGGAATTTCTTGCACATGACTGAGAAGTTGCTGAAGCATTTGGTTCAAGTTCCCTGGTGACAAACAAGAGAAAATATATTTAGATAAAAATGTTCATAATATCCAGTCACAAAAGCAAATCAATCAGGATAGTTTTTCAGATACTATAATAAAGGGAAAAGATATTTTCTGGAATTTCTTCTAAAAAGTACACTACAGTAATTACAGAAGTAGAGAGTATCTGCAGCTACAACTCTACAATGAATATATTTCTGATTCTTCTAAAGCTATTTGTTATCTCACACATCGTTGCAAACTTTCAGAGTGAGGCTTCCCATAAATAATTAAATTCTAAAAAAATATAAAGTTGTTCAATATTCAACTTCATATAGATTACAAAAATAATATTTAAATAATTATGTATTTACAGACTTATGCTCTTTATATAATATTTTCCAAAGCTTAGAACTACAATTCTAAATTGATAGAATAGACTTGCCCTTTGACAAAATAATTCCACTACTTTTCCAGCACATCAAATTCTTTCCTTTGGAAATTCAACAAGATATATTTCAGGAGATGAATGTCAGTCATTTGCAGATGCTCATAAGAAATTTGTAATATAAAAGAAAATCACTGGCCAGAATGAGAAATGTAGGATTAGAAAGAATAAAGCAACTAAAATGCCTGTAGGAGTCAGCCTAGATCATTGGAGATAGAAGATTCTAATCATTTGAGGTGACGGGCCACTCCAGGAATTTGTGCTAATGTCCATGGAGGATGATATTGTGGAGATTGATAGCAATTAATAAGAGTAACTTAGACATACCAAAGCAGTAATTTTCAAACATCAGTGGTCAGAAAAGTAAACTGGGAAAAAAAAAAACTGGAAACTGGTAATAATGCATATCTTTATCCCCAGAAATTCAATTTCAGGAGCCAATGTGGAGTCCAGGAATACACATTTAGTAGATATACATAATAGGCTCCCTTAAGTAGCCCTAACTAGCTGCTTTGAGGAATAAGGAACCAATGTCATTAAATGAGAATACAATAGCGATTTTGGAAATTCTATTATGGCCGAAATTTGAAGAGATATTTGAATTTCCTTTATTGGTAGGTTTCTTCAGGAAATATCATTTCCCTGAATGACAAGACAGATAAATGAATGGATTACTGAAAATTTTCTGTGAACTTAAAAAATTCGTTCATAATAGAATAATAATATTCACAAATATGATCAATAGAGTACCATTATAATGTAAGAAATGTTAACATTTTTATTATTTATTATTAAATGATGTTGTGCGAAAGATTGATTCCAAGGCTCCCCATATGCTAGGTAAGAGCTCTACTCTGAGCTACATCCCATCCTTGTTTATTTTATTTTGAGACAGTCAAAATCTGATTTGACCAGATATCCCAGAACTTGCAGTTCTCTTGCATCAGCTTCCAAAGATACTGGGATTACAGATGTGAGCCACAGTGCTTTGCTAGAAATGTTGAAATTATTAATAATCTAAATGCATGATAATGGGTATTTATGTAAATTAAGTCAAATAAATGTTCATACCAAAAATAGTAATTATAATAGTATATATTCCATGCACACACACACATATAGCCAGTGTTTATTAAAACAAACATCAAAATTAAATGTACATAATGATCACAACTTTTAAAATTTTGCATGCACATCACAACTGTAGGGAAATTTTGGAAGAATTAAAATAGTTGAAGTTGGGAAAAGAATATTTTTTGTATGGTTCATAATTAATCATAGCAATATATTTCAGAAATGTTCAAAAGTTACCATTAAAATTATCTTAATTAGTTAGATCTAAATTGTAATTATAGCTTGCCTACTTTCTAAAAAGATATAACAAATTAGGACCATTGATAGGCATATTTTGATATATATGACACATACAGAAAATGTCATTGTTATTTCTTCAAAGAGATTTTATTTTAATGTTTGATGGGAAAGCTCAGAAATATATTTACAGAAATCCTGGGTGCTATAAATCAGTAATTAGAAGAGCTTCACTGAAACCTTAATGATTATCTTCCTTAATTGTGAGATAAAATTTTAATGATGTATTTTTAAAAATCAGGAAATTAGCCCTGCTCTGTAAAGGCCAGGACCAAGGACTATTAGTAGCTTTTAGTTGGTGAGAAGGGTTTATGTGGTTGTCATCCAAAGAAATTTAGATCTGAGAGACAGAAGACATCTATTTGGGGTCTTAGAATTCCAATTCTTGGAGCACTGATTCCAGTAGCAACCAGAATGTACCCTGCTAAGAAAGAGGTTTAGAAAGTGCTTAATGTATAAAAAGAGGACAAGTGGTTTGCATAGGTTGTCAGAGAATTATGATGGAGAACAAATTTACCTCTATAACTCATTGGTCCACCACAGACAAGCTCCACCTGTATTACTGTGTGGAGGACAGGTTTACTTTATATAACCCATGGTGTCACTGAGTGGGATCCAAGGAGGCCCTCAAACAGATGTTCATGGACTCCTCATCACAGAAAAATGTCAGGATGCATCAGTAACATGCATAGGCAGAGTCATCAGGAAAAGTTAGAAAGTGGAGACTAGCAAAGGATACCAGCTCAGCATCCTCAGGGGCACACTGAGGGAAAGAGGTTCAGACACACCAACAAATGAGCCCGGCTTTTCTGAATGAGCTGAATTGGGCCAGGGTCTGGGTGATCATTATCTCAGCTCTGTTTTCATAGCTCCAGAGCAATCCTCATGGCTTGAGAGGCAAGCTGGTTACCAAGGGGTGATCGCTTTTGCCGGAGGTGGGAGTGGACTTGGAGTAGGGGTGTTAGCCTTTGTTTCTGTCCTGGTGTAACTTCTCCCACTTAGGGGAGGAGCTTCCTTGTGAAGTACTCTGCAAGGCCTTGTTTTGCCTGCAGTCCAAGGTGATTGTGGATTTCTAGGCATTACTCTTGGAGTAGAAGTGGACATTGTAAAGGCTGGCAAGTAAATGTTCACCCAAGTCCTGAAAATTTAATTACTCTTTTTTGCTACATGTATTATCTTTAATTAAAAAATTATTCAGTGAATTTTAAGTACATAAAATCATTAATTTTAAATGTTTTAAAATATATGTATCTACATCGGCTTACAAAAGTGAAGCTAGAAGCTCATAAAAGACACTGGACAAAAATCTAACACTGTTACAGGCAACTGAGTTAGATAGAATTATTATAGGCAGTCATGCAGGGCTAGTGATATAGTAGTGATATAGGGGAATGAAACTCCCAAGATGTCCAGTACAAGTTCGTGTTCTCTAAAATCGAAGAATGAATTTTAGGAACAACGGAGGTTAAGAGCAGAATATATTTATTGAGAGAAAGAAAGCTTCTGTCTGAGAAACAAACAGTCCCAATTGGGTGAAAAAAACTGTCTTTTCTAGGGACTTGTATAGAGTAAAACCATGAGGTGAGATGGGTCTAAGATGGGGAAAACATGGAAACTCACAAAGCAGGCAGTCACGAGGTAGGACAGAACTATGGTCAACCAGTAAGATTAATTATTCAGGTAAACTTGATTAAATCAGGGACAAATGTGGAAGCAAGTCAGGGAGTAAGTGGAAATGCTTAAAGAGCAGTGACTTTTTCTGTAGGGTGTTGCAATGGTGACTCTTGGCTTCCTCAAGGTGATCCATACCTATTTAGAGTATCAATCCCTGATGTTTATACTTAGGATGTGGTTGCATTTATTTTTCCTTTTGTCTTGCGATCTGACCCGAAGTAGAGGTGTCTGTCTCCTCCAATGTTGCAAAGTATCTGGTCTTTTGCACTGGCTCCTTTGAAGACCCAGCCCTGTCTGACTGTCGATAATATTTCTAACTAACTCAGTTGCCTGTAACAGTAAGTTGGGAGTTTCGTTTCCCTATATCAACAAGAGTGCCACATAACCTCTTAAATGAGAAATTTCTTCTAACATACTTATTTCTGCATAATAGAAATGTTACTTTCTATTTCTATGACCTAAAGAGATTCTGTTACTATGTTTTATAGAAATGTGAGTGTCTAATCTATGTTTTATAAAAACTCCTCTAATCTGTTTTATAGAACTGTATCTCAGATCAAAGACTGATTTGTTTACTCAATTTGGATTTTATCAATTGAGAATTTAACTAGTTTGTAACTAAATTATCTGTATCTCTGTCAATATCACTTATGTAGTTTTTAACTCTTCCTTAGGTTTTTTGTTTTTTTTTTTTTGGTTACATTTTCTTGGACTCTTCACTTGTTTTCCATTTCAGAACCTCAAAATATATATCACCTATTGTTTATCCACAACTCAGTGAATTGACTTACATGAACTACCATCTGATACAGTTATTGCAAGCTTTCCCAATCAGTATTTCAAACATATCCTCCTATCTCCAATCAGTGCTTTAGAAATTTTCTTCTTATACTGTCATATTAACATTATGAACTTGTTAGTTTATGTTTTTAGAGAAACTAAAACTGTACCATTTTCCAATTTTGTAAGACTAAAACCTAAAATGTCTTTTATGTGCTTCTCATGCCCACAGTGACAAAATACTTTTATCTAACATATATTTGGCTTAACGAGATCCAAATTTATAATATTTCATGGAAAAAATAAAACATATGTTTTTCCATTACATTGAATATTTGGTATGCAGTTTGACAGTTTAAAACTATATGAAACCTTTAATTCTTGCTTACAAATCTATTTTGCATTTAGGTCTATTACCCCACATGTAACAATTTTAGATTTCATGTCCCTAACTGGTTTTAATTATCAAATTTCATATAACAATCTCCCTACTCTTTTTACTTTTTTTGTTTGCTGCATTAAATCAATTGGCAAAATTTTCAGAGGTCTTCTTTGATACATTTTCTCAACCTCTTGGTATCTGAGAATATCTTCCAGTTGCCTTCATACTCAAACATTAACTTGGCAGGGTATGTAATTCTTGGTTCAAAACTATTTCTTCTTAAAATTCTGTAAATGTTTTTCCATCGTCTTCCAGTCTTTAGAAGTATAAGGGAAAAACGTGAGATCAGTCTCACTTTTGCTCATTTTTAGATAACCTGTTTTCTCTCTCTGGATGCTTGCAAAATCATTTATCATTAAAAAGTCTTGAGGATTTGTGTAGGTATTGCTTGTTCTCTTTGAATTTTTAAGGTACCCTGTGAACCTTCCTCATTTTCATGCCTACTTTGTTCTTCAAAATTGGAAAGTTTTCCTCAACTAGTTCTGTAATAATTGTTTCAGCTTCATTTTCTTTCTCCTCTGTTTCAGGTATCCCTATTACATGTAGATTGTGTCTCCTACACAAAATCTGTATATCACATCTCTCTTTTTCTCTTCTTTTCTCATTTTAATTTATTTAGCCTTTTCCTCTGCATTCTGTTAGACTTTCCCTTCCATTTACATCAGGAATTTTGTTTTGTGACCAATCCTTTTTATGTGCTTGCTTTAAACGCAAGGCCATGATCTCTTCCATGTGGTCACACCTCCCCTGCTCTGTAATTAAGCCTGCGTGGATAATGAACTCTCTTATACAACATGCAATACTTTGCAGATGATCACTGTAGACTGGTACATTAGTCTCAAGAAGAGGTATTTTCTCAATTTCTTAGCTGTGTTCTTTTCTTCAGAACTGTGGTCTTACTCACTTTTCAACAGCTCTTCACAAGGGAGTTCAAAAATGTGTTCTTCCCAAACACCAAAATTGAAGACTGATTAAATGACTTTTCTCTTGGTATTCTCAGTCTTGAAAGGGAATGAGATAGGTTAAGTGAATTTAGGGTTAGTGAACCTTGTAATATAGACACTCTAAATATTTACCATGCTTGTCTGCAAACCTGAGCAAAACTGTGACCCAATGTTTATGGTACTAAGAGAAACAAACAATTGAGGCTAAGATGTCAAGTGTAGAACTATCGTTTCCTTCTCTCCCTTTTGCCTATCATTATTTCTTCTTACCCAGAATGTTTCTTCTCAACAAATCCTTTTCTTTTGACACATCAGCAAATCCACCCAGCAGGCACAGCAATGCAAGACCAAGTCTGGCCCTGCCACTTTCCTTTACTGTGCTCTTTGAATAGCATCTCTTTTTAGACAGATGATGGCAGAAAGTCCAAGAACTTGGAAGTAAATTAGTTTAACCAAAAGACATGAACCACAGACATGTTACCATCTTATCCAAAGCATTCAATACTCTTCAGAGAGCTGTGACAACTTTGTGGTAGAAGATAGATCTTCAATACAAAAGTATTCCAATTTTTAATTCTTGTTTCCTCTCCACATTCTCTTTCACTTAGGACTTAAGGTTATTATCTGATCGGTCTTTTTTTTCCCAAGCTATGATTTTCATGGTTGCTAAAACTTTTCTGTAGTCTCAAGGTGACAGAAAAAGTGAGATTTTATTCCTGTTTTATCCTCATGTGTATTTAATGTGAAAAAGTCTGTTATATTTTTAATTTGTATTACTAAAATGATATATCTAATACATAGTGCGAAAATATAGAGAAAGATAGTCCCTAAAGAGCAATGTTATATCCATTTTTTTACCCATATTACAGCAAAAAGCAGTGGAATATTCCTTAAGTAGAGTCTTGGGAATTTAGTGTAACATCAAGTAAACACTAGGATTAAAATCCTAAAGTGTGCTCAAAATTGAATAAGCACCACTTTTTCAAATCATATAAGAGTTAAATAATTTCAAAAATCTCTTTATTCTTGTTATTTTGGAAATAAAATACTGCCATAATTATGATAATATTAATTTGCACATATCTCAAGAAATAATTTGCTGTAAGTTCATAAAATTAAATACGTTGCTCTGTTATTAATAAATTTTTGCTGGCATGTGACATCTGTACTTTATAATATTATATGTGCTTTATTCAAAAAGCAGTTTCCACTTTTGGGGTTTATGTTCTCCAAATTATCTGTCCCTAAAAAAATATGAATTTAAACTCTAGCACCATTTTCCATGTATCATTACCAATAGTTTCTGCCTACAACCGTTAGATTTTACAGTAATTTCTGATATTGTTCTGAAATGTTAAAAAAGCCTGTATTTATTCTTTACTTAGGTTATTTCAAGAAAATCATTGCAATAGGTGAGCTCATGGTTTGTTTCTACTTCCTGAAAAAATTGAATTGGTTTGAATTTACCTTAAATGTTCCATTGAATAGCTATGTTAATCTTATTTCTAGAATATATGTGCAGCTTCAATAGAGTTGCATTAAAGCAATAAGCAATGTTTTGCAGAGTTCAGTTTCCAGCAAAATCATCTGGAAATTTAAGTAGTCCATTGAAAAATACTTCTATCTAATTATTTGTGGCAGTTACAAGAGGGAGTCTCACATTTGCTTATAAATAACTCCCCCATTAAATCATGTAATATGTAAACTCTGCTCTCTT
>RJWT010031354.1:0-14402 GCA_004365215.1 Cuniculus paca | reverse complement strand
ACCTGACTAAAAAAACTTTATGAGATGCTTTAATAATTTTTTAAATTTCTTGACTATAATATTTAAAATAATTAATGTTAGTAACATTTTCAAAACCTGTCAATTAATACATCTGTGATTCATTCTTCTCTCCTGAGGTGACCTGGGTATATTTCTACTGAAACTATGGAGGCAGAAGATAAAAGGTTTAGTTTCTTTTTAACAGACTAAAAATTAGAAAGGAAGAGATTTATCCTGGCCCAGTGGGATAGGGGTAAAATCTAAGGCCTTGCACATGCCAGGAAGGTGCACTGATCACAATGCCAGCCAGAGAATTTCTCTTACATGAAAGTTTTACTACAAGGAAATAAGATATCAGGGGAAAATTTCCACTGTAAATAAGTTGGGAAGGAATAGTATTATATATAATGTTTAAATATCATATAATATATATATAGGAAATAAGATATCAGGGGAAATTTTCCACTGTAAATAAGTTGGGAACGAATAGTATTATATATAATGTTTAAATATCATATAATATATATATTCTATATTTGATTTAAATAAATATACATTTAGATCGATATCTTACTTATACTTTTATAGTTTTACATGGTTGAGTACAGTTTGCTTAAGATTTTTGTGTGAAAGAACAATTAACTGCAGCCATTAAACAAATAGATATTTTCTATAATTAGTCAGACATACAATTTATCATCTATAAACTGACATTTTTGAATGTAAAAGATGATACAATTAATAATTATGTCAGAACAATGGATTTGATGTAGGGCTCTTAGGGGGAAATTAGAACATATAACATGGTCTTTCTACCTAGAGACTGAATGTTACAGCCCTGGAAATTCCATTTCCTTTCTCTGTCTTCCTCCTCTGAAATATAAAGTAAAATAAAACAAAGCAAAACATTTTTCTGTCTTATTTTAAAGCACAGTTTATGAAAATAATACTTTCTTTCCACTATTGGAGTTTAAACTTTAAAAGCAAATATTCCTGGATAAGAGTAATTCAGATATCCTCAAAACAGGCAGGGTATGAAGGAAGGCTGTCACAAGTACCATAAAACGGAGACAAATCAGGGAAAGGGTGTGAAGATCTCGTAAAGCAAAAGGTGATATTAAGTAACTGGAGCAGCAAAGACAGAGCGTCACTTTATGTAGTATTAGAAAGATCCAGCCACATCTGAATATCTAGTTCCTGAAGCTGAATTATCATTAACCTTGAGAGAGATTTCATGGTGCATGTTTTATTGTTCTCATTTTATTTCTAATTTCAAACTAGATCTACTGCCAACCAACTTCACTTTCTCCTGCAATAATTACCTGAAACCCAAACTTCTACATGAAGTTTTCTGTGATTAAGTCATTTAAAGAAATTAAACAGTCTTGAGCAATAATCAGTCAGAGCAGTTATCCATTTTAGATGAGTCATCTGAATAATAAATGTTTTAAAAAATCCTCTTCAATAGCAGTTTTAGTCTGAATTTTTTCTATAATTGCCTTAATCCCTTAGCACAATTACTAAATGTCCACACATTTCTTTGATAATTCTACTACCAAATCACTTGCTCTTGTTCATCAGCTTTGCAAATTAATAGTATGCTAAATGCACCAGGGTAGCTTACTTTAAATGAATGTTAAAGTGAATTTCTGTAAATGGCTCATAAATGCACCTTGAATGACATTTAGTAAGTTGAATATTTCTTATTGTACAGTAAGCCTGTATTTCTTTCCAAATTGCACTCTTCTCGTGACATTGAAATTCATTCGGATGAAACAACAATGGTATCAATAATGATAATAACAAATACACATTCATTTACCCCAAATATGTGGCAAATATTGTGCTAGGCATTGCATGTATAATGTTTCATATTCAACTCGTAATACAACGCTGTGTGGTATTTTTGTTCTTATTTTAAGTTTCAAATTTATACACAATGTGGCATCTTAGGAATGATACACATACACATACAGACACATACTTGCTCTGACAAATCCTACCTTATTTAAAAAAAATTCTAAAACTCAGAAAATGTCTAGTTGATTTGTAGCATCTCTACCTCATTAGAAGAATAATTAAGGAATTTATAATTTCAGAAGTTTTCTTAGGAAAAAAAATTAAAATTTTAGGAAATTACTTTCTATGAAAAACAAAATGTAAAGACAGACTTAACTACAAAAAAAGTTTTGTTTTAAGTTGGTAGTAATTGTTATGTGACTTTTCCATGCCCATCTACAAAAGTATTGCTTATTACTCGGTTTTCTTTCACCTCTATATGAAGAAAATGAATAGAAAATAAGAAATAAATTTGTAAAATAAGATGATAATTCTATGGTAGATACGCAAATTGGCTATCTGTGATCAATTCACTGTCATTTCTTGATAATAAAACTTTGAGTTCGTTCTGCTTCACTGTAACAAATTGTCGGTAATGAATCTTGACTGAATATAAGTCCTTAGGGGCAAATGGATTTTCTTGCTAGATAGCTACCTTCCCAGCCTTGCCAAACTAGAGAGGGCTCCAGGACCCATCTCACCTGTTGTGTGTTCTCTCACAGATAAACAGGAATGGTAAGAACAAGATGTACTAAATCTTTATGAAGCATCTGTGCAACAATAGCTTCCATGTACATTACAACATTTACAATCCTGAAGTCCTTAGACAAAAAAGTCTCACAAAATAAATTAAAACGCTTCAATCACAGACATCATCAAAATCAATTTAAAACAGAAAGCAAGAGGAAAGGTGGGATATATTAGCTAACATCTTTAGAATAGCATGAAAGAAAGTTGAGGATCAAGTTACCTGAATCCTAGTTTTATGTGTTTGTACCTCCTGTCTTTCACTGCAACATCAATCTTCCCTAATGGTAGTATAGTTATGAAAAACAACCTTGAGATTTTTGTGGCTGGTATAATTGGAAGAAGGTGTTCTGAGCTGTGGACACTTGAATTATTTGAGAGATAAAAGGACAATTACACCTGGTCAAAGTGGGAGATTAGCAAATATCCTAATAAACAACCATAGGGAATATTTGTGTCTTTGACAGAAAAGATATGAGGCAAGATAATATGTTACTCATGGGTTGCTAAATAAGAATTTAAGAATATTTAGTGTCTTGTACTTTGAGACTCATGTACAGAATCACATGTGTATTTACTATATCATAGATATTTACTGCACAGTGCTTCATAAAGATTTAGTACCTCTTGATCCTTCCATTCTATTTATTGATGATAAATACACATCTTTTCTATACTTTAACTACTTACAAGTAACAGGTCCTATGCCTTCATCCTGTGTCTATCAAAGGATTACCTATCTATCATGGAAATGCTCTAAACAGTTTTTACTGTTTTATTAACTATAAATTCATTCATTTAAGATAATTTAACATTTTCAAAAACAAATCATATATCATAAGGGAAAACATGTAAAATCACACAGGTAGTATATATTTTAATCAATAAAACCAAACCATGTTTTGTGCCTACAGCTTGTGATAATGGTGTAAGAATGTGATTCTGGTTGCTGTGAGAGCCATTCTGCTCCCACGATGACAAGTTGTTCCACGATCAAAGAGAAAGCTGCTTCTTCAGAGACATTTTCAAGTCACTGAATTAAAATCAGAATTGCTTATTCTAGACATTTTGTGACATAAGCAAAACATGACCTAAACCACTACCAGATTTTTTCTTTTTATTTTCATACAAACACACCTAACTTCTTTGAAGGCCTATCACTACCTTTCAAAATTCTCTATCAGAGCAAACACAGACAGGATTCACACAGTGTTTTCAGCTTTAAAAAAAGAAAACAAAAAAAAAAAAAAGAAAGAGAATAAATAGAAAGCCCTGAGAAAAATGTAGAATGTATTCTTAAAGATATATATAAATTCATTACCACACATAAAAGTTTCACAAGCAATGAAGTGATCAGCTTATTCTGCTTCACCTAAGATTTAGGCACACAGAGGAAAAGAAAAACTGCTTTATTCTTTTGTTTTACGTGTGTGTGTGTGAGTGTGTCTGTGTGTGTGTGTGTGTGTGGCAAGGGGATATTATTTTTCCAGTATTTTGGTGATTGTGTGTACTTATGTGCATGTTGCTGTAAACTATTAAACACCTGATAATGCTTATTTCTGTAATAATAACACACAGTTTCACAAATTAAAAAACGTTATTGGTAGTAAAGTTCAAAAGTGATCTTCCAAAATTTTTCAATGTTCTATCTTCAATTTTGAAAACTGAGCCAAACTAAAATAAGGTTAGTGATATTATGCTTACCTGAATGAGATCTTAAAACTCTATGTTACAAGTAAGTGCACAGATAAATTAATTTAGAAAGAACTAAAAGTACATTATTGAAGAAAAAAGTGCACTCTATGTTTGGTTTCCCTTGGGGTGAGAGAGAAAAGAGAGCAAACAGGAGGAAAGAAAGCAGATCTTTACTGAGGGCCTCTGAAGAGAGGAACGCACCCTTCAGAAGCTTCAGGAAAAACCGCGGACCTTTTATGTGAAACTTGACAGGGGCGGAGCTAACGGGGCTGGCCGAATGACGTAATGACAGTTGCTAGGAGAATCCTTTGCGCATGCCCGAAACACGGGAGGTTTGACTTGTGGGTTTGAGAAATGAACACAAGGGGGAGCTGTCCTTCATGAAAGGGAGCCCTATATGCGGAAAAACCTTTCACTTTAGAGCTGATTCATAAATTGGGATAAAGAAGTCTTGTGATTCAATTATAGCACCAATTAAACATAAAATCTTGATGTAGAGTACTTCTTTTGATTGATTTTCTAGCAAATCTTTTTTTTTTGTTACATGACACTAACTCTCAAGCTACAATTGTCAATTCAAAGTGTGCATCTGTTCATAGTTATACCAGTACCAACCATCTCACAATGGGAGGCACGATATAGAGAACCTATAAAACGTCCCTGGAGTCAAATCCTTTAGTTCCATATCCTGCTTCAAACGGTTCTTAATTGCGTAATTTTTGATCAAGCACAATTTCTTTGTGTCACAGTTCCTTTATCTGGGACATTTAAATGAGCTAATGCATAGTAGTTACAGAATAGAATCAGTTTAAATAAATATTCAGTAATTATTTATAACAAAAAATCTTCTATCAATGGAGCCAGACTGTCACTTTAAAGGACAAAAAGATACAAACGTGTATATCACTTCAGCTGCTAACAATGTTGACAAAGCATAATCGTCTATATTTTTCTACTAAGTACAACTAAAAACCCTAAACCAACAAAGACTACTTTGAGGTAGAGAAGCAGACCAAATAAGGATCTTGGTATCTGAGAAACTTAACAATCGTGTCTTTCCAGAATTTTCTTTTTACATTATGTATTCTCCTGGATTGGACACTGAATAAGTTGCCAACCCAGAAATACCAATGGAATCTCACAAACAACCAATGGAATAAATGAATTATTTTTTTTCTAGTGAAAGGACAGTAAAGGAGCAACCTCAAAATGCAGGAAACTTCCAAGTAATACCTACTTCTTATAGACAGCACCTCAGAAAATTACCATGGCTTCACCTTTGCTTCTCCCAATACAAGCTTAGTGGGGCCACTGTAATTCCAACTTTCTCAGGCTATAAGATACACCCCAAGACATCTATAGTGATAAAGAAATCTAAATAGAGAGCCAGGAAACCCTCCTCTCTACATGGTGGCAGCCCACCTCCTCACTGTACAAGGAAACCCCTTGGAAAGGTTGAACTTTCATCTCTACCAACCAGGAGGGATATATCCTTTCCATATGTACTGGTTTAGGGATAAAGAAGGTCAATTATGCACTTAGAATCTTCAGTATCACCCAATTGCTCAAATCCTCCCCATAGTGTCACTGGTGTCACATGAGATCGGTAACAGAACCTTCTTACTCCTCACAGCCCATAAAGTACCACAATAAACCTGAAAGAGAAGGAAAACTCTCAGCTTACTCAGTAGTAGTTAGGATAGCTGCCTCAAATATCAGCAGAAGCCTAGTTGTGAACCTGGAATTTAACCAACTTCATATAAGGGGATATCTTTTCCATATTCTTCCAGACAATCTCACAGAATGCTAGTTAAAATAGATGAATAAGAGCAAGAGTCTTTTCACAGTCAATCATGTGAATGTATTTAATCTCAGTGAGTTCCACTTTTAAGAAAGTTTCAAGTGGTTTTATATAATATGCATTTTACTGCAACTGTTAAAAGGGTTCAAAAAATATTAGAAGCAAAATGACAATGTTACTATTTTAATTCAATGACATGTACAATGTGTTATTACCTAACAGATATTTCTCCATTTAAAATATTTAATTAAAATTTCATAATACTCAAAATAAGCATGCTACGATTTTAAAAGTTTCAATTAAAAATAAGTAATAAAACATCAAGAATAAGAAATCTCTAAAAAGAATGAAAAGAAACCTACTTCACGAAAAAACTGGTATGACAATAGTGTGCAAGTTATGCGACAAATGCTTTAAAGTTAGTCATTATGAAAACGTTTGAACGTTTTAAAATACAGGAGAGTCCGAGTAAAGAAGATATAAATAAAACTGAAATGCATATTTTTGAATTCAAAGATACTATAGGAAAACACAACTCGCTGGATGGACTCAATGGTAGAAAGGTGGAAAAGGAAGGAAAAATCAACAAAGTTTAAGATACAACAATAGAAATTACTTAATCTGAGAAACAGCAAGAGAAAAAATTGACAAATCCTCAGTGACCTGTGGAACTATAAAAAAAAGATCTGACATCCACATCATTACTGTTCCCAAAAGAGAAAAGAGCGGAGTGAAAATATGCTTGAAGATATAATGTCTAAAAATACCAAAATTTAACAAATTACACACATACAGATGCAAACACTTGACAAACATCACAGAGGATCAAGTCAAAGAAATATACACCAAGAAATAACAGTCAAGCAGGGTGTGGTGGCTCATGCCTGTAATCCCCGCACTCGGGAGGCTGAGACAGGAGGATCGTTGTGAGTTTGAAACCAGCCTGGAATACAAAGTGAGCTCAAGGCCAGCCTGAACGGCATAGTGAGACCCTGTCTCAAAAAGACAAGGGCTGGGGATCTAGTTCAGTGGCCTAAGCGCCTGCCTGGCAAGCACAAGGTCATGAGTTCAATCTTCGGTGCTGCAAAAAAAAAAATAATAATAATAATACTAACAGTCAAAATTCTGAAAGCTAATAAAACTATCTTTTTATTTTTTCATTTAAAAAATAACAATGGAACAGAGTTGCAAAACAGATTAGCAGGACAGTTACATAACTAATACATTGCATATGGTTTTCTTCACAGTAGTTATTCAAGTTACAAGATATTGGCATGATCTCTTGTCCAAACAATATTAACACAAACCTTTCTTTTCAAGGAACTAAGAGAAACTAACTGTATAACTATCTTAACTATCTTATGTATATCTATATATTTTATTCTTTTTCCCTTTCTACCTTTCCCTTTCCCCCATCCTCATCTCATTTTGACTTTTCTTTTGAACAGTTTCTTCCCAGTTCACAATATCTAGTGTATGTTTTGGAAGTTATTTAATCATTCCATTTCTCACTCTAGTGAGACAAAGTGATGTTTACACATACATGTATAATTTATTTCACTTTTGAGTATGGTCTTGAGCTGTATCCATGTACCTATAAAGTCTCTAGTTCATCCTTCTTAATGCCTGAGTAGTAGTCCATTACATTTTTTAAAAAAACCCACATCTTTATATCCATTCCGTGGTTGGTGGGCGTTTGGGTTGTTTCCGAGATTTGGCTATTACAAATTGTGCTGCTATAAACATGGGTGCACATATGTTGCTATTGTATGACATTTTTAATGCTTTGGGAATATATAATTTAATGCTTTTGGAATATATATTTTAATGCTTTTGGAAACATAATCTAGGTTATGTTTCACTGTTCAACCAAGAAATTACTCAGAAAGGCAATAGCTGAGTCAAATGGGATCTCTAATTCTACTTTTTAAGGAATCTCCACACTGATGACTAAAGCAAGATTTGTATCTATCACTATGCACTAAACTAAAGACAAAATGAATCAAAAATCTAAACGTTAAAATAGAAACACTAAATTTACTGAAAGAGAAAATGGGTAGAAATCTCAAATTCATAGGTGTATGCAGAGACTTCATGAACAAAACCCAGACTGGAAGGAAAATATTACTAAGAATCAACAAATAGTATCTCACCTTAATAAAAAGCTTTTACACAACAAAAGAAATCACCAACAGACTGAAAAGACAACCCACAGACTGGGAAAAAATTATAGCCAGCTGTCCCACAGACAAAGGATTTATATCTAGAACATATAAAGAATTGAATAAAAATCAGATTCCCAGATTCAAAGACCAGATTCAAAGCCAAAAATGACCATCTGAGATGAATAGACACTTCTTAGATAAAGAAATATGAATGACAAATAAATACATAAAAAATGTTCAACATCATTGGTCATTCTAGAAATGCAAATTAAAACAACACTAAGATTCTAAATCACCCCAGAAAGAATAGTTACTCAAAGGAGCTGCTAAATTAGAATTCTACAAACAGTAAAAATATTCTTCAGAAATAAAGCAAATTCAAGACATTCTCAAAGGAAAACAAAACTTGTCAATAATAAAACTATCCTAAAATCATAGCTAAATTGTGCTATCTAATCATGAAAGTTATGAAAGTAGAAGGTGTCTTAGAACTTCAGTAAAGAAGAAAGTACACACAGAAAACAATGTGGATAAATACAATAGAATTGTCTTCTACTGTTAAGTAATCTAGATTATGTTTCACAGCTCAACCAAGGAATTACTGCTAATTAATGTTTTTATACAAGTAGAGGAAATATTAGCAGTTAGGAGAACCTGTGTTCAACCTGCCACGGAAGAAACTGCTAACTATGACATCCTATGAAATTCTTTCTTTATTTCAGATGAGGTTCTCCAGAGAAACTTAAAAGAAAAATGGCTAAATAGGGCCAAAGATCAAGGTGTTCAGCTCTCTTCTGGGGGAGCTAGAGCAATCTTTGCTAGTTATAGCCTTATTATAATACTACATTATTCATCCCAGTGGTTTTGCTGTCCACTACCTTTGAACATGCTATGTAAGAGAAACCATCATTTTGGTCTGACCATGCACAGGAATGAGGCCACTTCTACATGGGATGACAATTCCTTTCAATATGAATATGCATAAGTTCCCCCATTAAAAGTTCCTTTGTCCCTTTGTTTGGAGAGATACCACTTTGGGAGTTACCTTCAGTGATTTCCTTAGCTGTATAAGTAATAAAGCTTTCTTTATTTTTTTTTAACCTCCCAGCTATTTATCGGCTTTGCACTCATCCATGGTCTACCCACTGTACTAAGCTATAGAAAATGTTTAAGAAATTTATGTTATACAAATAAAGAGTAAATGTATATAAAGAGAAATAAGACTTTTCCTTTGTAGATTGGTGGAGGCTCTAGGGTTTTTGAGGGCTGTCCCATGATCTTTTATAGTTAATTATGATTGCTGCTGCTCTTATTGTTACTATCTATTGTTTATAAACTTGGACTTACTACAACAGTCTGACAAAAACCTATGCCTGATCATAGAGCACTAGGTTATCTTAGCAGTCAGTTCTAGAATATTAGCTGAATTTAGCAGCTACCTTCCCAGATATCCTGGTCAGGAATATCCTAAAGCAATCATTTATTAAAAATAGTCTATCTATAATAACAGACTCTACTCATATTTACTCCCAATTCAATGTGATTGCTTTGCCAAGTGGATACTTCTGAAAACTTAACTATCAATTAGTCAAGGTAAAAGGTCGATCTTTACTTACAGATGCCAGTATCAGGTGGAAATAGACATCTGTGGCATCTTAATGCTTATTTTCTAATGAATATTGTAGAAAGAAAAATCTGTCTTGAAATCTCTTAATTTTGAGGGATCATGGCATATACCATATTTTGAGAAGAAGCAAATCATTTAAATGACTGGAAACTTAAGAAAAATGATGTGGAGAAGATTTTGTGAAAATAATTTTGATAAAACAGCTGTAATGGATTCAGAGCCTAAAAATGTACAGGTCCTAAATGCATGTTTGCTGGGAAAAAAAATCCTACAGAAAAAGTAACTTTAAAAATCAGGTAGGAAGAATAGTTTTCTTGTGTACTTTAGTTATCCTCCAACAGTCTTTCCATTGCTTGCTCAATGGGATTTTATCAGAATGGGGACCATAACATCAATTATAAAGACATTAGTGTTTCTTCTCATTGAAGTCACCTTATTGAAGCTGACACCTTCTGCTGAATGCCCAGATTTCCAACAGGAATTAACTGTGACTTGAGGAGATCAGCAAGCTTTGTTGTGGCAATTATCTACTTTGAACACCATTATCATAGTTAGAATAGCATAGTGACCCACATATAGAAGCCATTTACAGCAGACTGAATTTTCCTTTTATACCTTCTGTGCCCATACATGTAAAAACACCAGTATCCTTTCTTAAATAGAAAATTGCCTACAAAATTTTTCCCATACAAAATTTCTCGTATCAAAGAAACATATTTTAGAATTTAAAAACAATTAAAGTTTCCCTTCAAAAATTTCTTACCTTTCTATGTATTTGTGTATGCTTCATTGTCCAAAGAAAATCAGAACTCCACTGAGCCAGAGGAGGAGTCTTGGAAACCGTACCTTCAAAGATCAACTTGAATTGACCCAGAGCAAAATTTTGGGAAGAAAGATTTGAGAGAAAACAGGCCTACTATTGTCACAATGACCCATTCTCAAAACTTTTGCATTGTGTCCTCCTTAGACACAATGCTATTGCTGTAAAAATTTTAGAATCGAAAGAAATAAATGTTCTACCAAGCATCACAAAAATAATTTCATAGTTTCACTGAGTGGCAAGCTAAAACCAGTACCTGTTCACTTCAGGCATTTCATACTGTCACAGCAGACATCTCCGTACTTTGAAAGAGCAAAAGCAACTATCAAGTGAAATAGGGGTACTTTTTCTATTCTTCAAGTAACTAAGGTAACTATCAAGTGTAATAAGTGTACTCTTCCTATTCTCCAGGTTTTTTTTTTTATCGTTTCCTTTGCTACAGTAAGCCTCCTATTCATGTTTCCAATAAATTCACCTTTGTGGAAGTTAGTCTAATACAGTTTCTACAACTTGCCATTAAGGAATTTTAATTTAAATGGATAAGAAGCATACATATGTGATTTAAATAACTTGTCATTGTTTCTGTATTTGTGAAAAGAATATGACAACTATAATCCTTCAAAATGTGGAATGTATTTCCAACATAATTACTTATTATCTGTTACAGCTTCTCTGTGTTGAAGGCTAAAAATATCTTTTCTAGAGCCACCTATGTTTCTGTTTCTTAGAAACAGAAAGCAAAAACAAGCAAGTTTTGAACTCTTCATTCAGAAAATTCAAGGCTTGGGAAGGAGGTACTTGCTTCCTCTAAGATAGAGAACCTTAACCATTGCTTTACAATCAACCTCTTTGACAGTCAGTCAGTGCTAATGCTATTATAGTTTGCTGATTTCAAACAAAATGCATTATATTGCCAAACTTCAAAAGAGAAGGCAAAAACATATTTATATAAATCAAAGAAAATCAATAAAAAATGATTTGCTAGCCACTTCCTACAGATATGGTACAAAAAATGTATACATACATAAAAACCAACATGAGAAAATCTCTTGCAAATTAATGCAAATTATTCTCTTACCCAGTAAGAATCATTCTCAGTTGTACTTGAGTACTTATTCTACGTGTATCAGTCTTTGCTGAATGCAAGTTATCCTAAAACAATCCTGGAAAATCTCTAAATATTGGTTTAGTAAAAAATTAAGCTTTAGATAATTGTGCTCTCTGTAAACAATGATCAATACACAAATTGTTCCAAGAAATTTTTGTGAGAAAAGTTAACTATAATATATTAGTGAAAGTCTGAAGGTAATGAACATGTGGTTAACATACTTTGAAAAAGTAATTAAAATATCTACCACATAATGCTGTAATATTATTTAAAATATTAACCAGTTACTTGTGCAAAATGCCTTTATGTGTAACAGTTCAAAAATGACTGTAATTCTCTTCTTATTATGTTTATATCAGCAATGTTATACAAAGACAGACTTTATTTTCTGTCATACTATTACACAAAATATTTTTTCTGATCAAATACACAATTTCATTACAAAATAAAAAACTAATACAATGATATGACATTTATGTGATTTATCAATCTTATTGTAAGGGCTCTTGCCTCTATATCAGATAAAAAAAAAACTAAACAGAACCATTGAGTGACATGTGTACAATGTATGTATGGTGTCAACCGAGAGAAAACATCACAGAAAGTGTTGTTTGAGGTAATAAAGCCTAGTACAACCTAGAAGGCACTAGTGCCATTTGTCTCATTCATGATTAAAAGATTTGATATAGTAACACTGTGTCATACAATTTACTGCATTACCACAAATAAGGAGTTACATTATTGGAGGACGTGAACGTATTTGAAGTTAGCAGTTTCGTTGTATTTCAATTTTTTTATATAAAAAGCCATATCAAAGCCAATATAATAACATAGAATGAAACCAAGTTTGTGTTAACAGACAACTGATTTACCTACTTACAATGTGTATTATTTTAATATAAGTCTTCTAAACTTTTAATCTTAGATATCCCTCACTCTTAAAAAGTGAAATGAAAACAAATCCTACTGCATGACTTCAAAATTTAGAGCAATCCTATAGTAACCCACACAAAATAATACTGGCACAAAGCAGATGCATTGACAAGGGACACAGAAGAGTAGCCAAAAATGAATACATACATTGACTGCCAATTGACTTTGACAATGATGCCAAGAATACACAACTGGGGAAGGATCTTCTCTTCAATGCCTGACATTTAATAAATTAGATATCCATCTGCAGAAGCCAGAAATTAGACTTTTATGTTACACCAGCTATAAAAATAACTTAAAGTTTGTTGGAAACTTAAATATGACTTTCGAATCTATAAACCTATTAGAAAAAAACAGAGGAAGAACTATATAAACATTGGTCTGGGCAATGATGGTTTCTAGCTATGATCCCAAAAGTGCAGACAATGGAAGTAAAGATAGACAAATGGGGTTATATCAAACTAAAAGTTTTTGTACATTCAAGGAAACAATCAATAGAGTGAAGAGAACACTAACATGAAAGAGACTATTTCTCCAGCTTACTTCTGATAAGGAGTTGATATCCAAATTTTATAAGGAATTCAAACAACTCAAGAAGAAGGAAAATTTTGATATAAAAAATGAGCAAAACACCAAAATAGATATTTCTTTTTTATTAGTACATATTTGCAGGACATGTTACATTCCTTGTGTGGAGTTGGTTCAAGTACATAACAAATCAAAATTCCTTTTTTCTCCCCTCCTCCTCTCCCCCATCACTTAATCTCTCTCTTATTTGAGAAGTATCTATTTTGCTACTACCAATTATCTATCTTTTATTTTACTTTTCATTTATACTTTGAGTTTCTTGTATAAAAGAAACCATGTGAAGTTTAAGGTTGCATGTTTGATTTTTTTCACTTAATATTATGGTCACAACGTACATTCATTTTTCTGTGAATGACTCAAGTGTATCTTTCTTTCTGACAAAGCAGTATTCCATGATGTATAAATACCATGTTTTCTTCACCTTTCCTCTGTTAATAGATACATAACATAAGCAACTTCCAAGATTTAGCTATTATGAATTGTGCTGCTATAAACACGAATATGTATGTACCACTGTAATGTGATGTCTTTAACTCTCAGGGAAAATATCTACAAGGGGAGCATTTGGATCAAACAGAATTTCTAGTTTAGTTTTTTGAAAAATCTCCATAGAGGAATACTATTCAGCTATAAAGAATGATTGCACTGAGACTTTTATAGGTAAATGGATGTGACTTGAGACTATAATCATAAGTGAAATAAACCAAACTCACATGTGTAAACACTGTATTGTTTCCCTAGTGTAAGAAACTGAAAGACTCAATAAGATACAAAATTCCCAATAAATATGGAGAAAAGGTTCTGAAGTCCAATGGTGCTTTTATTCTTTGATTTGATTGGTTTAAGTCCCTTTCCTACTATTTGATTACAATATATGAGAAGATAGGAACAGCTCTTTTGAAAAACAGGGGACATTACAGTAGCCATTGTTGGCTTCTTGTTGTCTGACTTGAGGGCCTGTAATGCTTTCACTCTTTTGTTTTATCTGGTTTTATATTACTTTGTTTTGTTTGCGTTTATTGTCTGTAAATGTATGAACAACCATTTTGAAGAAGGCAAGAGACACTAGGGTAACCATT
>RJWT010031353.1:0-14403 GCA_004365215.1 Cuniculus paca | reverse complement strand
TAAAGCTGGAGACAGACAGTTTCTACCTTTGCTGCAGCAGCTGGGCCCTGTCAAGGCTGCAATTCCATGATGCTCAATGTGATAAGATGGCTGTGCATCCTCATCCAAAAGTCCACATGGGAGGCAGGAGGAAGGGCAAAGAAGCACCACCAACTGTTTCTGTCTCATTTTCATTAACACACAAGTCTTCTCCAAAATCATTTCTACTAAACACATTTACATTCATCTATGGATGAATTACTCTCATTCTCTAGTAGTATTAAAATCACACCATGGTGAAGTATTTCTATTGTGGCCATGTTGACACTTGATCTTGGGTTGGTCATATAATCTGTCTTGGGTAATGGAATGTTAGGGGATTTGTTGAAGTTTAATGAGCACTTTCACATTGGTTTTGCCATCTTATCCATCTGTAATTCATCATAAAAAAAATATGGCCCACAAAGTCACTTGTCTAAAGATGATGAGATACACCACAGGCAGATTTGGACTAGCCTTGCAGGTTGGAGTCTGCAATCCAGAATGATCTAGCCACACTGCATTACTATGCCTGCTAACTCACAGATCCATAAAAGGAAAAATATGTGAGTGACTACATTTTAGGATGGTTTGTTACAGAACATTATGATGACAACAAGTGACTGATACATTTTTGTTGGCTGAAACTATGTCTTGTGGCCACACTATGCCCAAAAGTAGTTAGAAGAGACAGTAATAAACAACGGATACTTTAAAAGCTGATTAGCAACTGTCCACCACATTTTTCATTTCAAATTCTCATTCTACAAAATGTCCAAACCAGCATACTCCTCCCAGATGCCATATCCTCCAAATACCTGCTTTTGCTTTGATATGTACTTTATATCAAGCTCTGCACATGCAAAACTGACTTAACTCTCTTACCTTAAAACTTATTCCCTGACTTCTTAATGCACCTTTATTATTCCAGAGACAACTACTCAATATGTCAAGGTTAACTGTGATTTCTCTATTGAGATTCATAAATTGGATAAGCACCATAAGTAACATTTATCATGTTTGTCCATTGAGCACTTACAAGATTCTTGGCAAAGTTTGCAGTGCTTACATATATTATGTCATGTAATCTTATAGCAGAACTGTTGGAAGCTAATGTAACTTATTATCATTTTCATGGTAATGAAGGACTCATAGATAAATGTGCACCTACTAGCGATTGGCAGACCCAAAGTATACCAACTATTGGCTTCAAAACCATTCTGCCACTGAGCCAAGTGTTTTATGTGAATTATTTCATTCAACTTGTACATGAATTACTATTTAATGAAATCAGTTAATGGAAGTTAAGAAAGATTAGATTTCAATAATTCTTTAATAACCACACCTTCAGTATATGTTCCTTAAGTTCAAAACTACTCTTCTGGGTCAGGTGTTTTAGGTGAATTATTTTTATCAATCTATACATTTACCACTTTTGTCAACTCACTTAATGGAAGATAAGGGAAATCACACTGCACTGATTCTTTAATGATCACACTTTTAGCAGATGTCTCCATTTCTGATCCCGCTGACTGTACCAAAGCAGCTTCCTTTCTTGCTTCTTCTCTTTCCAAATTATTCTCCATATTGCCCTAAAATTAAATTCATTAACATACAGCCCTCGTCATCACATTTTTCTTTTGCCCTGCCTCCACCAATGATTCACATTAGAAATACATAACTTATTTAGCAGATACAGTTGTTAAAATCCATAATAATGGGGATTTGACCCACAACCACAATGAGACATCCTTTCAAGAAGGTTTAATTATACAGTGGACATCGTTTTAAGAAATAAACTAACAAAGTGAACAAAAGTGAAATGGAGAATTTTCTTAGAAACTTGTGAATTCAAAAGGTTTTGATGGTTTCAGAAACAAATTCTGCTGATTAGCTTTAGTCCAAGGGTCTCAAGATAATAAATCCACTCTGCTTTACCCCAAAGGTAGTTCTAACAAGACTGAGCTACAGGTTTGAGTCTCATGAATGGGCAGTTCTCCCAGGGCTGATGTATGACCTGTATGTACAACCATGGTGCTCTTGCTTGTGATGATGTCTTTGTGCTCTGGCCTCTCCAATATCCATTCTGATGAGTCAGTACATGTGCCAGACTTCTCATTATGAATTATGAATATCATTCTTGTGTTGGCATTTCCCTTCAGAAAGCCCTTACCCCTCTCTCATCATCCATCAGATAAATCATGCTTCCTAACTCCAGAATGAGATCTGATCCTCAAATCCCATTGCTATATAAACCATAAGAATCTTTCAAGTCCCTGTGAATAGGTGAAGCTCTACTGTGGAATGTGGTCACCTTGAAATCTCAAAACTCTTTCGATGTGTGCATTGTCCCTTTCTCTAAATAAGGATTTGAAACTTCAAATTAACGTTTGGGGCCAGATAATTATCTGGTATGAAGACTGTCCCGTGCATTTTAGGATGTTTGGAAGCTTCTCTGACCTCTTCCCATTAAATGTCAGCACCTCCCCAAGCCCCAGTTAGGACAACTAAAATTCACCAGACATGGTCGTGTATCTCCTGTGGTAGGGCAAGTTTGTCCCTGCTCAGAGCCACTGCTCTAGACTGTACCATTTTCCAGGAAGAAGACGACACCCAGCTTTCCTTCTCCCCTCTCCTGTCACAAGAGAATATCCTTCCTCTAGGAAGGACAAGGCAGACAGCTTTCACTTTCTCATGGCTCTCTTAACTGGGGAGTTTTGTTTTTTGAAACAACCCAGTAGGTAGTTGTTTTAATCTGTCATTAAGTCCACATGATTGCACAAATAACTGCTCAGAAATATACTCTGCTTAGGTATTAATTGTGTGTGGGCAGCAGACAGAATTCTGCTTCTCTTAATAGGCTCATCCTTTGAAAAGGCAATCTTTTATTTTGTCTTCTTTTATTTTATATATGTTTTAATGCCTACCTAAGATTCTGAGCTATTCTCAATTTCCAGAGAGATTATTTATGAAACTATGGAGAACTGTGATACTGTAAAGAAGTCACTGTAACCTACAGAGAATAAACCAGAGTATTAGAGAGCTCTTAAGAATAATAGACCAAAAAATAATCAAGAGTATATAGAAAAACAAAAATGAGAGGGAAAAAGTCTATTGCAATCATCCACAAAATATACCCTTTTACATAGATAGCAGACACGCTAATAGATTAAATACTGGTGTTTAAAAAATCTTTGGTTTTATAAAACATGTGGGTATTATGAATTCCATGTATGGTATTAACATTATTTTGAGAAAATGACAACTATAATTATTAGGAACTCAAGATTCACAACAAGTGATTTTCAAATATACAGAGTAACATCACATGACTACAATGGGCAAAAAGCTCTGTATTTGATCCAGAGTTCAACAAGAGTTCTTCTCTTTCAAAAAAAATGATATAATATCCTGTTTGATGGAATTTTTTTTTAAAAAAAGAATGTAATTTATCCCTAAGCCAACTTTTTAAACTAAAATGTTGTACAAAGATTCCTGTGGCATTTCAGCTGCCCTTAAATTTTAATAATACTGATAAAATATTCTACTATCCCCAGCCAAGTAATTTTTTATCTTTAATTGGTAAGCCCTCATTTATTATTTCTAAAGCATAAAAATTCTAATATCTAGGATTTATAACTCACCCAGGCAATCATGACTGCAAATGTATTTTTAAGTGCACTAGAAAATAGAGAAAGCAAATGAACACTGGGGAAATTTAAGTTTTGACTACAATAGAAAAAGAGTTTTCTATGACAAATATATCACTGACTAACTATATTATGGCTTGTAAGCTAAAAAAATTTTTTTCTACAATCCCCAGGTCAGGAAAGGGAAGGATAAGAAAGATTTTTTGTGGAACAAGAAGAAATAAATCAGTAGACAAGACCTAGCTCTTCCCAACATGGCATTACTACTCATCACTTCAGAATCAACAACGGAACAAAACCTAAAATTTGGCATGACAATTCAGTGAAATATAAATATCACATATTGATTCACAGATGATCCATCAGTGCTGTCTGCTGTAGCCACTTTTATTCATAAAATAACATGTACTAAAATAATAAAGGGGAAAAGATACAAGAAGTTTTCAGGACAAGGAAAAAGGTACTGCTCAGAAAATAACTCCCTGCTATTGCCATGGATAGATACATTGAGACCAGGCCTACATTTGTGTGAAACAGAAAATCAAATTCCATTTCTAACACCCAGAATTAAGCTGCACACAGTTCACCTAAAGTTATTAGGTCCTAATCTCTGCCACCATAAATATTACCTTGGCAAAAACAAACAAACAAACAAAAACTGGCTTTGTAGATTGCAATAAATTAAGACTGAGACGGGGAGATGACTCAAGGTCACCCAGGTGGATCCTAAATACAACCGCAAATGTCCTTACAAGAGACAGGCAAAGGAAAAAGTGATAGATACATAAGGAAAAGTGAAAAGATGGAAAAGACTGTTCCATCTTGGAGCAATCTGGCTTTCAGTCAGAGAACACAACAGCCCTCAGAAGATGAAAGAAGCAAAGAACAGGTAGTCCTCAAGACCCTGCAGGAGTGAGTCCCTAAACACCATGATTACAGCTCAGCAACACTGACTTTGGAGCTCTGAACCTAGAACTATGACAGAATAAATGTTGAGTAAAGCCAACAAGTTTGTGATAATTTATCACACTGATAGAAAATACGTGAACTCAACATTCTACCATTCACCTATACTATTTCACCTATACTATTTAATACTACAATGATAATGATATATAACAACATAACACGGACTAACATTTACTGTGGGACAGGCATTCTGGTCAGCACTTAGTCATGTTTCGTTCTTTAAGATTCACACTACCACCATCTCACATATATCAGTATTTCCACTGTCTAGATGCGGAGAAGACAGTGACCTACTGTAGTCATATGACCACCAAGTGGCAGGTTTGCAATTATGACTCAGAAAAATGGTTCCAAGGTCCTTTTCCTAACCACTCTACAACACTGCCCTGTGCATGCTTCTTTAGCACAAGAACCAAGGCTTTGGTCCACAAAGAGAAAGAGACACATATATTGCACTAGGTTCAGGGACCAACTTATTACTATGCTCTCCTTATCATTAAGGAATTCTTAGAAGAAGCAGTACATGTGTTGGGGGCCGGGGATCTAGCTCAGTAGTCTAAGTACCTGCCTGGAAAGCACAAGGTTGTGAGTTCAGTCCCTGGTTCTGCAAAACAAAACAAAAAAGCAAAAGCCTGCCTGGCAAGCACGAAGTTATGAGTTTGAGCCCTGGTGCTGCAAAAAAAAAAAAAAAAATGTAGTACGTGTGTTGGTCATTCTCTTCATTTGATTTTTGACTCTTATGATGCATTATATATTGGTATTAATAGTGAGATTAATATTTTCACCAAAACTAAGAGCATAGAACTGCTGTTCATGATATCACAGTTGAGGGTTTCTTCCATGCCTAACCTTGACAGCTAAGGCAAGAAAAGCAATAGTTTTGGGAATAAGCACTGCTAAAACTGACTGGAATTCAAGTTCAAAGAAACTGATGATGGCACGAATTAAAGGTTTGCCTATTGTTTTCTTAATTATATATTATTTTAGATTATTAAATATTGATATTATTTATTTAATATTATTTTTACATAATTATTTTTGGCACCTAAAGTAGGATACACATAGTGGGGTCTAGAATGTACTATTTCTGTCTGGTTATCTATCTATTCTTTCATTCACACATTCATTTACACATACATATATCCACTCATTCTTTAATTCCACCCATCCATCTAGTCATTTGTCTCTCCAAACACACACCCACCTATCTATCCACCATCATTCATCCCTGATTCCATTTCCCCCATCTAGCCATTCTCTATTGAGAGCAACTTGAACTAATATTTCCCAGAAAGTAATACCTACTGCATCTCAATAATACTAAAAGGATATTAATACTATGGAACTATGCTAGGGAACAAATTTAGCAATATTCTGACCCCACTTAACTTCAGAGGCAAGTGTGTGCTACTGAACAGAAATGCGGTGATACATGCCCTTAGAACATGAATGACAGACCCTCTCTCAAGGAAGCAAAACCTGTTGACTCACCTGGAGGAGCACTTCATGGATAAATGGAAACAAAGATTCCCAGGCCTTTCTGAAAAGACTCACAATGGAGACCACCAGACACAGGGAGGTCATCAGACCATATTGAGAAAAACGCTACAGGTGGTGAACACAAAGAAGTTTACTGAGAGAAACAAAGACACAGTCAGCACTTGGCAAGAGCTGGGTGCATTCAGGAGCAAAATAAAGGAAGGTAGGTAAACGAGATCTTCTCCAGAGATGCTGAACATGTTGGAACCATGGGTGTGTTCTGAATGTCATAATTCATATTGATTGAAGGAATTTTTAAAAAGAGGGAGTGGCATTTAATGACCTTACTATATGCATGTTTTCGTGAGTGATTTGCCATACCATTTGGCAATGAAGAGATTATTGTAACAATTTTCTGAATGCAACTCTCTTGACCAACTCTCCCTCATAGATGTTCAACCAGGTTCTTCTTATCATTACTAAGGTAGAGAAATCAACAATGACAACATCAGTCCTTTCTGTTATCTGTACCTTGGACCGATTATTTAACTTTTAAGTGCTGTTCAAAGGAGATAGAGACATGCTTGAAATCTCATACATCCTCATCACAAATTTTAACAATTAAAAAAAAACACAATACAAAAACAATAATAATGCCTCTTGAGATGGTAAGTGTGATGGTATACCCAAAATGTTGGGCTGTGACAAGTCATTAAAGTTATCTTCCTGAGAAACATTTAATGACATGGGAGAAAACATTCATAATAAAATGTCAAGTGATGATAGGAGGATATATAAATATATACAGCTTGAGTCCAATTAAGTACTCATGTGCTGACAGGAAAAAATAAGCATAAAAAGACCCACCAGAGTGATGACAGGAAGTATTTCAGACAGCAAAACTTTCAAGGAATTAGCTTTCTAATATATATTTTTCCTAATTTCCAATTTTTTATCAATTAGTATATAATATTTTACAAACAGAAAAAAATACAAAAAATTAAATGAAAGATGATACTCATGAAAATAGCTATACAAGTTTAGGAGACATGTGACTGCTCATTTTAGAAATATGTTAATTTTTTGGTTTGTCTCTGCTTTAGTTCCATCAGCATACTCACACCCTGCCCTAGGTTGACAGTCTTAAATAGGCAAAGATGGTATTATCTTCACTTCCAAAAATGTGAAATTTGTGGTAATTCTGATGAACAAAACTCTGATTATTTTTCCCCTTCTGAGCTATGCATGTTGTCACAGTTTGAGTCATGGTATAGGTAAAGGATGCCAAGTACCTTCTAGCAATTGATGACTCATGAATTACAAATGGCTTGTGTTTAAAACAAACGATCAGTTTAAACATTCCTGCTTCCACCAGGTCCCAGAGACATTGCATATATTTCCCAACATATTAACTTGAGAATGGAAGCTGCTCCCAAAAGGGCTTTGAGATATCAGACAAAATAAAGGTTAGGAGGAGGGTGAGCCAGTGATAGTCACTCCTAACCATTGGTATTAATCAACCATACCTAGCTTTTTCCCATATTTGCACTCACACTTTTTTCAAGGCTATGCGTTTTATGTGCTCTGGTTTAATTATTCATAGCCTAAATGATGAACAAGACATTCAAAAAATAGGAGGACTAAAGTTCTACCCATTACTTCTTCCCTCACTATTGGGAGCTTAACTCTCATGGGTAAAGTCATTGTTACTGCTTAGATCAAGAATGTCCTCCAGTAGCCTCATATATTCAGTGATGGGGCTTTTAGAAGGCAATTAAATCATGAGGATGCCATACTCATCAATGGATTAACCCACTGATGAATCCACAGCTAAATGTGCTATTGGGAGGTAGAGACTGAACAAAGGAGGTAGTTCACTGAGGCATATCTCCCTCCGGGCCTTCTCTCTTCCTTCTCTGCTTCCAGGCTACCATGATGTGTGGAGCCAGCTAATTATTGGTTGAATTATCTAAAACCCATGAGGCAAAATAAACTTTGACTTTAATTTGTGGACATTGGATATTGCATCACACTCATCATTTCCTTCTTGATTTCTGGATTTCTTCCTTAAATAGAAAAAAGTACACTGAATGGTAAACCAAGTCTAGGAAAGGACAAATTACTAATTGTTGCTTGAAAGAGAGCCTCAAGAAGCCAAGGCACATGAGTAGCTTAGGCTCTTAAACAGAAAGTAGAAATATTTGCATACTGGGAAACCATGATAAAAATCATCTTTAACCTTGTCTTTTCTGAACCTTCACAGAACTGAGTCCTATAATATAGGGTCTTTTGTATCTGACTTCTTGCTCAGCATAAAGTGTAGATAATGTGTTCTGGGTTCCATCCACACTGTCGCTTGTATTACTAATCTGGCTTTCTGTTTGTCTGTTTTTGCTGAAATTGTATTCTATTATATGAATATAGCAAGCTTTGTTTATCTTTCCACCAGCTGATGGACATTTAGATTGTTTGCACTTCTTGGCAATTTTGAATAATGTTGCCAGGAACAAAGCAGATTAGTGGTTGCCTGGGGCTGAGGGTGGGAATAGAGATGGCTGCAAACAGCCTGAAGGAAGGAAAACTTGGAGGCTATGACAATGTTCTAAAATTAGATTGGATTTTCTAAAGATAATTAACTTGTGAAATTAAAATATGTGAATTTTATGTTATGTAAATTATACCTCCATAAAGCTGTTTATAAACCTACTTTAGGTATTCTACTCTATTTCCAAGATGGCATCATGTAGCTTTTGGAACAGATACACTTTCAACCTCAAGAGCCCTTCTTAATAATACAATATAAGAAGCATATTATACCCACAGAGCAGGGTTTAAATGAAGCAACTAATCATTCCACGTTGTATACATATATCAAAGTATCACACTGAACCCCATAAATATATACAATTGTTGTCATTTAAAAATAATATTAATTCTTAAATGAAATAAAATGAGAAGGGATATAGTTGTTCGGAAAAATAAAATCTGTTTCCTAAGGAGAAGGTTTATGAAGGTAAACATTGTAAATGCTATAAGTCAGAACACAGTTTAGGCTTCTGAGCGGGGGGATTCTGGTAGGCTGAGTCCCAGAGTGTTGAAATTCCGAAGGGCGAAAAGCAGTGTGCTGAGATGATGAGGATGACCCTAGTAGGAAAAGGCAAATAATGATCTAGTGCCCAAAGGAAAGATTCCCAAGCTTCATTTTGCTTGAAATGAGCAAAAGAGGGGAGGGTTAGTTACCAAAAAATACTACTGTGTCAAACTGCTTAGTCAATCCCATTTTCTTTTTCTGTGCCCACAGAAGACTTTCCCATCACACCTGTAGTTAGGGTAGATGGTGGTCATGCGACCAGTTCTCATCAAAGAATTAGAGGAAGAAATGATGATTTTCAGTTCTAGATTTGGCTTCTAAAGTTTCCCTCAAGATCCTCATTTTATGCCTCTTCCTTCTGTATGTGGCTGAATGATTCCAGAAGAACTGAATTCACGATTAAAAGAGAGAGAGACAGAGACAGAGACAGAGAGACAAAGAGATCCAAAAGACGAAAGGAACTTGACTACCTCTTGCTGTCTATTTTAGAAATCTGCCCATGGGTTTGCATGGGTTGAGTCTGTGAAGCCCCTGGGAAAGTAACAAGGGTTCGTTACAGTGCTTTCCTACCCAGAAAGGTAACGATAGCAATAATATAAGTTGCAACATTATCACTGTGTAATCATGATATAGGAGGTGGGTGTAAAATCTTGTACATGTTCATCTCACTTCGCTTTTAGCAGTAACTTCCTTGAGATGGCTATTAGCAGTCCTACCATCTTGCATTGAAAGAGGATCCTGAGCTACATACCCACATACCGAGCACCCCCCTCCCCTTTTTTTTTTTCAATTTTTTTTTTCAATTTCAACTCAGGGTCTCACTGAGTTGCTAAGTTGTCAAAGTAGCCTGAAATTTGAGATCCTCCTGCCTCATCTTTCCCAGAGTGTTGGGATTACAGAAGAAATTGCATGTAACTTGCCCAAAGTGACAAACCTGGTTACTGTCAGAAGCAGGATCAAACACAATGGCTCACACCCCAGATTTCATCCTAGGTCTAAGGCAGGATGGCTTAGAGAACTGGGCCTTCCCACCATCCACCAGGCATAGCTGGTATGTCCACACGTTCAACAACATGCTGCAACATTGCCTGCCTCTTCAATCAGCAACCAGCACCCCAACTTTAATCTCCTTCACTGCCAGCACAGAGGAGGACAGCATCATTGCTCCTAAGGACATAATTCTTGGAAAAGTGAATAAGGACAGTATTCTAAGAACCTTGAACCACTAAGAAGCCTGCAGAGGAACCTTGTCCTCCATCTCTTTCTTTGAAAAGAACAAATAATCACATGTCACTTCCAAGGCCAACTCTGCCTCATAAGTGAGGGCACACAGCTAAGGAAGGACTGATATCGTCTAAGAATGAGGGCTCTGTCTAAAAGAAGAATTATGAGATATAGTTGCACGGCTGTGATTCACTGAATCAAAGCAAAGATAAAAACTTTGAAAAGGCAGGAATGATTCAATAACTTTCATATCTTAGGTCACTGTCTCACATTAAAATAAAGGTAGGGAGGAGAGAGACACAGACAGCCACTAATATTAGATCAGGGAAAATTTTCAATCTCTTTATCCAAATCTACCTGCCTGAAAGGAAACTTTTCTTATGCAGAGATTGAAGCCCTCAACTCGCAACTGTTTACCTGCAATTTGGCAGCCTGCGTTGTTGGAATGTGTGCTCTTACAAGATTTAGAGGGACAGAGACAGAGAACCAACTTAGGTCTGATCACACCTGGTTTATACAGTGTTATTTATTAGAGTAATTAACAAATCTGCAGAATGGGTGTGGAGATGGCTCAATTAGTTTTCTTTCTTTCATTCTTTCCTACCTACCTTTCTTCCTTCCATTTTCTTTTTCCAAATACTAGGGATTGACCTGGGGCCACACTGAGCTACAACCCCATTTTTTTTTTTTAAACAAGATCTCACTAAGCCGTTAAATTGCCGAGGCTGGACTTTTGCTTGTGATCCTCCTGCCATGCCACCACACCCTGCTCAACAATCTTTCTAAGAAAGAAAAAGAAAGACAGACTGAGAGGGAGGTGGGAGGAAGGAAGATTTTTAACTGTACATGTTTCTGGGTGCAAGCCTCAGTTGGAAGAGGGCAGACTGCTCTAAAAACTTCTTTCAGGTCAAAACTCATATTGCTGTTCCAAATGCTTTAATTATGAGGAAATGGAAATCAGGCCATTATGGGACACATGTTGGAAACAAAATTCAGCAAGTTCAACAGTTACAGCATCTCAGGTCTTAATTATTAGAATGTGGAGCTCTCTAAGCATGCTATCAAGCCAAAGCAATCAACAGCCACACTGGACCTTTGAACCCGGCTGATGGCAGCATGCTTACTCCTGGGGCTGGCAGAATAATCACCTCCCAGAAGCAGCCAGCCTGCCCTGTAGGTCTCACTGCCCCTGCAGACAAAGCAACAGGAGGAGGTGCTGACAAGTGCAGTATTAGGGATGGGGTGTTGGTTTCAGGGCAATAAAAATAATAAAAAGAGCAGAGGATAAAAACATTGTTATGTCCAAAGAGAGTTACCTTATAGGGTGCCTTGTAAAAAAAGCAAAGCCATACACAGATGCTAAGAATTTCTTCTAGATGAGGATATGGCACACAACAAGTGTTCTGTAACTTCTACAGCTATCCTTAAACTGTTCCGTGGAGAAAGAGGATCTGCAACTCAAAGCCCTACACCAGTTTTGGCGACTGCTACTGCAACAAGGACCATTTTAGAATGGGAAAGAGAAGGAAGAGGAACCAGCATCCTTTAGATGTTCTCGTATCAGCTCTTAGAATTCTGACGGTCTTACTAGGAAGTCAGTTTCATACCCATTTTGCAGAGAAAGGAAATGAACAAAGACAGTTTGCAGAGGTCAGCCAAGATCAAACTGCTAGCAGGTGATAGAACTGATATCTGACCCTAACACCCTGTAGGAGGAACCTGTTTCTTGGACTAAGTGATAATTGACCATTTTTGAGTGGAAAACCCCTTTGCATCTGAGGGTTATATTATCCCTCAGGAAGTCTCTGTCTTAGACCATTAAAGAGCACTTAGGAAACCTTCCTACAAAGATGTGATGTTAAGGATACAGGCCTTGCTTGACATTCCAGCCACCCTGGGATCCAATGCAAACTGCTATGTTGACTGTCTGTTTAACTGGAGAAAGTTCTTTACAATTGTTGAATCTTGGATTCTTCATTTAAAATCTGGGAACAATGGTACCCAGCATGCCTTGCCACAGTGCTAAAGCAGATGACATTTATAAGGTTCCTTTGGGATCTACACTTGAGAATCAGTAGACATTCATCATTGTAAAAGAATAAAATGAATCCATACTGATTACCTTGAAGTTCAAAATAGTTAATAGATAGGTACCAAAAGCTGTGTTTGGTGGTTGGAAGGATCCTTGATCCACCAATATGTCACGTAAGGATACAGTGAAAAAATTAGGTCCACTCTCATTTCAGCTAATCTAAGGTTATTTTACCTTATTTTTGACATAAAAGAATAATGTGGACAGAACATTCTTAAGTGTTATTTCCATACATTCTTCCTTTCTCACATAAAGATGGTTCCTAGATTCTAAATGATAGTAAGTTACACCACTTGCTTGTATGTAGGATGACTCACACCCATTTTATTGGGCAGGGGGTGTGGCCCAGTATTAGAGTATATGTATGGGCTCAATATTCAGCACCAAAACAAAATATACCCATTTTATTGTTTTCTATGAGGATAAATGAGATAAAGAGAAAATAACTCCTATGTGGAAATTTTAAAAATCTTATTAATATTCTTTTAAATTATGGAGAAGTCTTGGAAATAAGGTATGGATACACAATGGCTAGGGTTTGTTTTGCTTTAATTGGTTTTATAATTGTTCTTTCAGTGCTTGGAATTGAACTCAGGACCTTTACACTGAGTTATATCTTCAGCCCTTTTTATTTTTTATTTTGAGACAGAGTCTCTGTAAGTCACTAACTTGTCCAGTATTGGCTTGTATTTGCAATCTTCCTGCCTCATCCTCCCAGAGTGCTAGAATCACACTCATGGACCACCATGCCCAATTTAACTATTGTTATTAATATGAGTCAGAAAGCATAAAATTCACAGTGCTAAAGTGATGTTTAGTATAGTCACAACATCATGAAGCCACCACCTTTATCTAGTTCAACAATAATTTCATCAGCCAGAAAGGAGACCCATACGCATTAGACAGTTGCTATTTATTTCTTCTTCCTCACAGACCATGGAAATCACCCAACTGTATTCTGCCTCAATGGATTTACCCATTGAGGATACTTTATACAAACTGACAAAAGTAAACTAAATTCTCAATTCACATTCACGGGGACAGTCAAAATGACCCCTTCCTTATCTACCCAGGTTAGGAGACCATACGAGATGAGTTCACACAGGCCATGTACAATTTCATCCATATCCCAAAGAGCATCAAGCTGAAAAACAGACCAACATGATGGGTTTGACTCAAATGCATGAGAGGCCATCTTAATACTTTCCCTGGCCAATTTCCATTTTGACTGAACCAAGTGGATTTTTCTAAGCCTCCATATGAGTGCAGGCTAATGAGGAAAGCAAATTGGGTTCAACCAAAAATTTCCTTTTCTGTAAATTCTAAAACACATTGTCCATTGGAGTCATAGCATGACAGACTCTCAACCAGATGGAGGAACATTTTCTGCCTAGTTAAGAAGCAGAATCCACCTACCCAGCCCATCCTCTGTTGATCTACCCGTGCGCTGTCAGAACTACAGAACACAGCTTGGGGAGTGCAGTCCAAGCCATCCCTCCACTGGGCTGACCCTTCCTGATTGTTTGCCAAGTGTCCAAGGGAGCAGCCTATTAGAAGAAATCCTTTCACCTTCCTCTATTTAGGAATTTCCCAGGGTGCATCTATACAAGAATCACTTGAGCATTTTGTTAGGGAAATAAAGCTTTGCCCTCCATCTCCCAGATTCTGATCTTTGGGGCTAAATTAGTGTCTGGGTCTCTATCTTGCAATAGGTACCTGCACTGATTAGCTCGTCCATGAAAGAGGACACACAAGCTCAGAAGGCATGCAGAGAAGGGTAACAAGGACAGTTCGCATGGCCTTTGGTAGCAATCAAGATACAAGACTCAAGCAGCTTCTCTACAGTTCTCCTATTTCTATAATTAATTGCTCTTGACTTT
>RJWT010031352.1:0-14418 GCA_004365215.1 Cuniculus paca | reverse complement strand
TGTTTTTTGAACAGATGTTCATAGAAAGCCTGTAGAAGACCACATTAAGCCAAGAGTACAGGCGGTGAGGGAGTCAGCCTGCACTATGTGGAAGAATAACATTTCTAGAAACAGGAATAATGCATGAAAATTTCTTGAGGTAGGTATGTACCAGGAATAGTTTGGAACACCAAGAATTCTGGAATAGCTGCAACAAATGATCAATGCAGAGAGTAGTAGAAGGTGTAGTCAAAATATTAAGGTAGAAAAATCATGGCCTTCTAAAATGTCACAACTATTTTGTTTTCATTCTGAATTAGAGGGAAAAATGTGAGCAGAAAGGAGAAATAACCAGACACCTTAATCAATAACACCATGGGGACTGTGCTGAGGTGAGGACTGGGTAGGATTGTTTTAGGAATGCCAGTTTGAGAGTGCTTGCAATAACCAAGACATGAGGTGGGCAGAGACAGAGAGGCAGAGTCAGAGAAAGAGAGACTGATAGAGACAGACAGAGAAACATGGAGAGATTAACTCTAATTTGCAACATGGTAGTAGCAATAAAGTGATCAAATTGTAGGTATCTTTTCAAGGTAATGCTGAGAGGATTTGCAAACTAATTAATACATAGACAAGTGAGAAGAGTTAAGTGTGATTTCAGGGATTTTAGACCCAAGGAATTTAAGTTACTATTAACTAAAATGTCAAAGAATTTGAGACAAATGTGTTTGCTTGGGGATGATACTGAATTTTAAGATGTGTACTAGGCATCTGTTGCTTGTTTAAATGTCCTATCAAAACCTCATGCAGTCAGGGAAGTGGCTGAATCTAGATTTCATGATTGGTTCATTGTCCAGCACTGGGATTGGCGGTGTGAGTGCTGCACCCGGCCATGGGCAGGGCCGGCATACAATGGAAGGTTGGGAAGGAGGCAAGCTTTTCCCTCTTTTGCCCTGTTTGCTCTTTCTACTTGCATCCCCCAAGACCAGCTGCCCCACAGCCAGGCCACCCTGTCTTGGAACCAGCTGAGCATGGCCTAAAATCCCCATAACTGTAAGAAATAAACCTTTCCTTCCCTAATTTTGGGCATCAGGTATTTTTGTCTCAGCAACCAGAGAAAAGTAACCAAGACACCATCCTAGTGAGAATGTAGGAAAAAGTGGGAAATTGGGGTGGCAGCTAGAAAAGGGATTAAGTAGAGGTAAAAGGGTTGCTTTCTATTGGTTTGGTTTTTTGATGGAAGGAATTACAGTATCTTTACAGGCCAGTGTAAATGAATGAGCAGGACAGGCAGGATGAGATAATTTGAAATCTAGGAAGAAAGAAAAAAGGATTTTGCTATGAGGACTGATAGATAGGAAAATGTAGTCCAGAAGCTTAAGGAAATTCTCCTTTGATCACTTCAAATGTCTCAGTAAAATATAAAATCATGGATTTAGAAGGGGACTGTCATGCTCTGAATAGAGATGAGAAGGCTGAAGGAAAATGGTGGTAGTGAATAAATCATGTCAGTGAAAAATGCACACCAAGCAAAAATAAATTGAATGTGATTATTCACGTATTTTTCTCCAGCTAGGTTCAGCTGCCAAAGTGTAGGTACTATGGAAAGAAACAGATATGAAAATTTTGTTTAATTTTAAGTAAGTGTGTGATGACAAAAGAGAAGGTTAGGGTGTCGAGGGTATATGCATGGGGTGATTCTGACTGATCATGAGATTTGAGCTGGATATGAAGAGAAATGAAGATAAGAGATGGTGAGAGATAGTGCACTTTGAAGTGATGAATGCATTTAATTTTCCCTGGAATTGTGGAATTAGGAAGTGAGTGGGAATAGTACCCAGGTATAAACCAATCAACTGTTTTGATACATGTGATCTCCCCATTTGCCCTTAATTTCTGTGTCATCTTGATTGAAGTGATTAAAATTCTGAACTATATAAATTTTTTTAATGTCAAGAATAAAGTTTAATGACAATGAGAGTGAAGAGTTGGCAAAGAAGAGGAGATTTGATCATTGGAGAAGTGGATACAGAAGCCAAGTGAAGACTAAAATGACTCAGAACTGTGTTAGGAACAGAGTTAGACAGAAAGATGATTTAGGAGTCATAAATATCAGGAAATGAACAAGTCACTAAAGGTCAATAGATAAGACAGCAATAAGGGGTGCAGTGTGAAGAAAGAAGGTGAAAATCTGGAAAGTTTAGAAAGCAGGGAAGTGAAATATCCAGAAAAGGATATTAACTACCAAGGGGGGACTCCTTGGGAGACTTCTAGATCCTATAGTATTAGAGATAAAGGGAAGCACTTACTAAACCCATCAATAAAAGCATATCTATATGAAGTCCTATGAGCAGCTGGGGCAAGTAGAGCCCAGGACCCAGCAGCTGAAAAGGATTGCAAAGTCAGACTCAGCGATTGAACCATAAAGATTTAAGAGAGTGATGGAAAAGTGCAGGGCTCAGAATTGAGAGCTAAAGGCAGAGATGACCAAGGAAAGGAGGAAGATACTCGTTAAGCTGAAGGCATAGTGAAAAACATAGGAAAAAAACTTATTTCAATTTTATTTTCTCAGTATGAGATTTTAAAAATGTATTTTTCCCCTAAGGTTTTAAGAGAAATTTAAAGGAAGGCTAACAACTTTTGAATTTATATCATAATAATTAGAACCAATAATGATTATGAAGTTAAAAAGCTCATATGTCTTAGAAATATTCAAGATGTCAGCGAACAACTTGCATATAGGTGAAGCTGTCTCTTTTACTTAAATGTTTCATGTGATTAAGTAGAGGACGTGCTACCCATTTCCACTGAGACCTGCCAAGCTACCATTTGCCAAATGGAAAAGTACTTAGGGTGAAGGATTAATGGTTGAGAAGGGAGATGTATGATGGGAGATTCCATAGCCATAATTAATTATCTTTATGAATGCTCAACACAAATTAAACAGCAAAAGATCCTTTTCCCTTTCCTGCATTACCATGTTTTCCTATTCTGGTTTCTTATACAAAGTTTCAAAAAGAGAATCTTTTCTTTTCTCAAATTGTTTTAAGCAAATCCATTTATTCATTATCACAAAAATTACATGTACATCAATTATATGATACATATCCTTATAATGTTACAATTATAAAGGTTGTTGAAAAATTTAATTGACATATTTGCATTGTAAAATACCAATAAACCAAAATCATTAATGCTAAATAGTCAGTAAACTTGACACAGAAGGCAACTTCCTCAATAGATAACAAATATTTACAAAACCCAGCAACCTAGTGTTATGCTGAGGAGATACAGAAGTTAAGAATAAAAATGTCAGTGTTCTACCTCAGCAATATCTCTTAGCGTCAGACAGAAATCCTAGATAATGAAATAAGACAAGAAAAGGAAATACAATGTACACGGAAAGGACAGAAAAAATAAAACTGTGATTGTCCACAGATGACATTATTTCAATGCAGAAAATCCAAAAGAATCAATAAAAATGTATTGGAACTAATATACAATAATAGGAAAGTTGCAGAAAGATTAATATAAAAAATCAATTTCTTCCCTCTACACAGCAAGGAACAATGGAATTTGAAATTCAAAACATTGTACCACTATTCTTAACATGAAAAAATACCAACATTTAATATAAACCTAACAAAAATATAAAATATGTCTGTGGAGAAAGCTACAAACCATGATAAAACTAAATCAAAGAAAAATCAAATAAATGAAAAGTTATTCCATGTGCATGGATGAGAAGACCCAGTATTTTTAGTTCTTCCCAATTTGACCTATAGATATCAGATGGTATCAATCAGGGAATTATTTTGTGAATATTCACAAAATTATTTGAAAGTTTTAATGGGGATAAAGAAACCTAGAGTAATGAAGATAGTACTGAAGAGATAGAACAAAGTCCGAGGATTTCCTCTAAGCCTACAGCAATCAAGTGTGACAATGGTAAAAGGACAGGTAACTAGATCAATGAACAAAGTAAAGACCACCAAAAATAGGCCCATGCAGACATACTTAACTCTTTGTCAAAAGAGCAAAGACAGTTCAATAGAAAAAGGATAGAATTTTCAAAAATAGTGCTGGAACAACTGGAGACACCTACATGCAGTACAGTAAAGGTAGGCATAAACTTTACATCCTTCACAAAAATTAACACAAATGGATCATAAACCTATGCACAACGTGAAAAGCTCTAAAATTCTAGAAGATAACTTAGGAGAAAATTTAGAAGATTTTGGGCATATGGTGGCTTTTGAGATACAACCCTAAAGGCATGACCCAGGAAAGAACCAACTGGTATGTTAGAATTCATCAAAATTAAAATTTTCTCTTCTGCAAAGACACTGTGAAGAGAATGAAAAAATAAGTGATGGATTTATTTTTTGACTTAAAGTAAATGATGGTGCATATTACTCAAGTTTTGAGAAATAAATCCATCAGTGATTACTAATCCCAGGCTACCTTTGTGTACACCACAGTTGTTAGTTTCTACAGTGCTTCTAAATGTTTGATCATTTGTCCGCAGTTACATCCAAAAGTGGTGCTGAGTCTTACTCTACACATATCCTTATTGAATGAGGTCCACCTCCATGACATAGAAAACACAGAAGGAAAACTGACAATTAAAAATTTCACCAAGAGAGTGTTGAGATGCAGCAATTCTTTCTTTGAAGTACTTTATTTTAAATTTTCCAATGGTCCTGAGTTACAATCAGCTTCGATCCATTTGTACACTACACTCCTTTGCTAAAATAAAAGGCCACTAATATTTCAATTCATTGTAAAATACAGACACCTTCCAAATTTGCTAATGCAAATTAAGTGTATAAATATATTTTGTGAATGTCCCTGCTTTTCCATGAAATAAGGGATGCTTTTGCAGGAATATACATTCTTATCCAACACTCATTTTCCCCAGTATGGTCCTGCCCTGCAGTATAGTGAGTTCTGCTTCAACAACTTCCACTCTGCAAAGTAGTGAAAATGTTTACTGTAATGTTCAGGGATTTTTTTTTTTTTGCCACCAATCACCTCTTGATATCAATTGGATTTGTAAAATGAGATTCCTGCATATTCTAATGAGAGTAATATGCTAAAAACTTCATTGGACCCCTCACTGGACATCATCAGACAAAAGACAAAAGCCTCTGCTACTCTTCAGCACCCTGGGCCTATATTTCCTTTATTTCAGGAATATAATTTATGTACAAGTTAAGGAAGCCAGAGCATAAAACTCTGCAAATTGACCCAATTATATTGAGTTTTTCAATATATAGTTAATAATTTTAAGTAGTTTACCATATTAGAAATTTTAATATCAGGTAATACATTATAATGGTGAAAATATAGTGTTCCTGGAATTACGGGACACACTGTCCAGTGTCATAAAGGCCCAGATCACACAATTATCATCAGCAGTTATCAGCACAAAAATACGCCACTGTGTAATCACAGGTATTGTATATCTTTCCCGCTGTGTCTTGTGAGCAGCATGTGACCGAGAAGCTCTGTTTCATATCTGGCTTTCCAATTGAAGGATTTAAAGGAATTTTAGCAAAATTTAAGGCATATATTTCTATAACTTTAATAAAAGTGAGAGATAAGTAAATTTGTACCTGTCAACTAGATATTTTTAGTGATCAGTCACTGAAATTATCTATTAATGAATCCTGAACAAATCTTTCTAAAACAATTACATTGAAATTATTATGATAAATGAAGAAGATACAAACATGAACAATTTCTGGTGGTCATTGTCCTAAGTCTCTTGGGAGATACGGTTTTATAAAGGAAACATTCATAGTGTACACACAAAATGTTGCTGAAATAGAGAGTTGTTTTCATGTAGAAGATGCTAGATGGTTTATAATATATGGGGGGAATAGTCAATCCCAAATAAAAACAATGTTACATAGTGAAGATGATAAAAACATTCTTGTTGTTATGTGTGTCTTTGTTTGTTTGTGCCAGAATCTCACTATGTAATTCAGGCTGGCCTTGAACTCACTATATAGCCCATGCTGGCCTCAAACATATAGCAATCCTCCTGCCTCAGCCTCCTGACAACTTGAATTAGAGGCACTCACAGCTAACGGTAAAAGCCTGTTTTCACCGAGTGACATGCATGGCCTGTCTCTATATATGTTTTATCATGTGCCAGGAATTTGGAGAGCTATTCCTGACAACAGAAAAAAAAATCATTTCTAGATAACGAAGCCAAGAGGATAAGTTTTGTGAAATTTTAATATGATAAAATTATAAAATCAATACTTCAGGCACAGAGTAATTAGCAGAGCTTAGCAATCAATATAAATATTTGTTGAATGAATAAATCTTTTACACACATCTTTCACACAAAGTGGATCATCTGATTTTTATAGCCAGCCTTATATAACAGTCAAGGCAATAATTATGACTGCCCATTCCAAATGATAAAGCCTAACCCCCAAAGTAGTCAAAGGATCAGCCAAAGTCATGCAGGGAACAGAAACAACTTGTCTTGACTTTAAAAACAGCAGCTTATTCCCTTGTCATGTCTTTCTGCCTACAGTTGTCTTCCATGTTTGAATTTCAAGTTTTTGTCTAGGATCACTCCTGTTTATGTAGAATATCAGGGTATAGCATTAGGTTACTTATCTGGAATTGATCTATTTTATTGATGTGGGAATTCACAGCTGTAAACTTCCTCTTGGGATCACTTGCACTGTGTCTTATATAGGTTTGGGCATGTTTTACCGCCATCGTCATTTGATTCTGGGAAACATTAAATTTTGTCCTTGATTTTGTCTGTGACTTATTGATTGTACAAGAGATTATGTTGTAATTTCATTATCTTTACATAGTTTCTGCAACTTTTTTTGCCGTTGTTTTCTAGTTTCATTGTGCTATGATCTGATAATATACATAAGATTACTTCAATTCTTTCATATTTATTTAAGCATGATTTTTGGCCTAAGATGTGATCTATTTTGGAGAAAGTTTTATGCACTACTGAGAAAAATTTGTGTTTTGTTATAGAACAGAGAATTCTGTAGATATCTGTTAAGTCCATTTGTTTAATGCTGTGGTTCAATTCTGATTTCATCATTGTTTTTTGTTTTTGTTTCTTTGTTTATTTTGTCTAATTGACCTATTTGTGTGATTAGGGTATTAAAGTTCCCCAGCATGATTGTATTGATGTCTTCTGACCTTTTATGTCCTGTACTATTTGTTTTGAGAAGTTGGGTGTGCCAGCATTCAGTGCATTTTGTAATTGTTGTGTATTCCTGTTGGCATATTCACTTTACCAGTATGTAGTGATATCTTCTTTGTCTCTTCTGGTCAGTTTTCATTTTAAGTCCACTATATCTGAAAATATGATAGCTACTCCTGTTTGCTTTGGGGCTCCTGCATGGGGTATATCACACTCCATCCTTTCACTTTCAGTCTATGTGTTCCTTCATGCATAGGGTTTCTCTCTTGAAGGCAACATATAGTTGGGTTTTGTTTTTGATCCAATGTGTGTCTTTAAGTAGTGAGTTAAAACCACTTATATTACTGAAAATAATTTACTGAATCCTTTCATTGCTTTATTTTTTCTGTTGCTGATTTCTTTCTTCTTTGTTTTTGCTTAACTACTCACCTTGCTAGACGTATTCTCCCCTTTCTGCTCACTGGTGCCATTGGCCTGGTTGTTTCTGACAAGGACTATTTGGAGTACTTCTGTAATGCTGGTCTGGTACTCGAAATTTTCTTAAGATGCTCTGTGTCATGGAAAATCTTTATTCCTCTGTCAATTTTGAAAGACAGTTTTGCAGGATATATTACTGTTAGTTGAAAGATATTTTCTTTTAGAGCTTGAAAAACTGCAGTCAAAGCTCTCCTGCCCTTCATAAAGTTTGTGTTGAGAAATTTGCTGTTATTCTGAGAGGTTGCTTTTTCATGATTTTCTCTAACCATTTTTACCGTTCTTTTCTTGTGCTGGATTTCTAGAATTTTAACTATGTTTCAGAGAAGTTCTTTTCTAATCATAGCTTTTAGGGTTCAGTATGCCTAATGTTACTTTAAATTGTTTCACCACACAGAGAAACTTTTCTGCTATGATTTTTGTAAATAAATATTTTACACGTTTTTGGTCATCTTCTAAGGTTTCTTTTGCTTCTGTAATTCTTAGGTTAGTTGTCTTATGTCATCTAGCAGCTGTCACATTCAGTCTTCCATGGTTTCCTACTGATGCGCCGTAAGTACGTAATCAGCTCTATCGATCACATTTTCCAGAGCTGACTCGCGCCTCATGTTGGTCATTTCCGCTGCCCATGCTTATAACAGGATTTATTATTTCCTAGATTTCTGCTTGAAATATTTTCATGGTCTCTAAGTCTTTACTAACATGGTCTTTTGTATCTTTCATCAACTTGTTTAATTTGCACAACTTTTTGTTTTTGTCTCTTTAAGATCACTGATCATGTTACCAGTGAAGTTTTTCATCTGTTTTCTTTATGACTTCTTTGTGCACACTGAACAAGCTGTGTTTGTGACAAAGAAAACTGAGAAGTGGAATCCCTACTTTGCCTTGAAATTCATTGCAAAATCCTTCATAAAAATCAGATTGCTCTGTAAATAGACACAATATAGAAGAGTCTGCGTGGTGTGACTCAAGATCAGAATGAGTTTCTGATAGTTGGCCATGAAGTAAGTACTTCTTTCTAAGCAAAGATCCCTTGACTTGGAAAATAATGACTGCAATAATAAGGACATATATCCTTGAATTTTTTTGGTTTCCCCCTAGTGAGCAAATTTGCTGATAAAAGTTGTCTTGCTGGTGTTCTCTTAGGAGGTCAGAAAGTCTGGTAGTAGCAGAATCCCATTCATATGATATAAAGCATAAGTCTAGTTTGATACTCAGTGAGGGTCTCATTATGAAAAAGAAAATATTTTCCATTAATTTATTCACTCATTTATGGAACAAAAAATTATCGACTCCATACTAAGTAATGAGTTACACGCAAGGACCAGGAATAATGGAGAAAAATAAGACAATTCTATCTTTAATGGATTCCCTACTTGGTGATAAAAACAAGCACATAAACCACACAGTAGGTATAAACATGGAGTCTCAAGTAGTCTTTAAATTCACAGGACATTGAAGAACACACACAAGGACATCTTACTTTGTCTGGCAGATCAGGACAGGTTTCCTAGATCATATTCTGAGTTTGAGCCTTGTAGAATGAACAGATGTTTCACTAATGGAGAAAAGATAGACAGCGATGCTTCCCTTACACTGATGCCACAGAGAAGTAGTTAATATTTTCAACCATGGCACAGTTCTCACTGTCGAAGCTGGGTGCTGCTTAAGTGAGGTGTGCTTGAATTTGCAAAAATGGCCCACAAGTAAAACTGCTCCTCTGAAGACAAGATACAAACAAGAAAATGAAAAACCTTAGCCTCATTACACAATCTTCAACATTGGATTTTAATTGTACTGACAATCCACTTTAGAAATGTCTTTGAGGCAGTGTCTGGAGGTGATCTCAGTCATTACACGTATTTTTGTTTTTTAAATGCAAAACATCTAGAGACCTCATATCTAAAATAAACTAATTTTGCAAGAATATTGTGCAGCAATCAAAATTATGAAAGATTATTTTTTCTAACGAATTAATTCAATGAGTGTTTCTGATGCTGTACATTTTGCAAGTATGTATTGCACATTTCCACCTGTAGTGATTAACCCTCTAGAACATGCAGGAGGACTGTGGCAGAATGCCCCGGGGCAGACACTACCAAGTACTTTAATAACTACAGTGGACCCTCAAGTTGTGACTAGCCTAACACACAAACAACTTGGGTCATGACCAGAATTTCAGTTTTAACTTACAATCAAAGTCTTGAGTTATGTCCTGAATGCCAGCCACTTGTGCTTCCAGATGGTGTCAGACACAGATTTAACAGAGTCATAGAAGGAGCAGTGCAACATCCTTTCCTGTGTGGGGTTACTTGAAAACTCCTGGGCCAGTGGCCTTCTAAGGACACTGAGGTCTGCCTGGGTGCAGGAGAGAGACTGAGAAGGCTGAGGAGAACCCACGCCTTCAGCTCACAGTCTGAGCTACAACCAGCCCTCGGGAAGGATTGAGTTTCTAAACCCAGGGTCCACTGTGCTGCAGCACGCCTCACTGCCACATCCTTTTCTGCTACTGCCAGCACTGCGCTGTCAGACATGGGCACATTAACACCACGCCAAACACACATGCCCCCTGCACGCCAGCCTGCCCCAGCCCCTGCCCTCGCAGCTCCTTTTGCTGAGCCGTGTCCCCTCTTTCCACTTCCTGGGTAACTTGTGACAGATCAGAGTGAAACTTAGTTTCTGATCTTACTCGTATTAGTGTTTCTCACTGTCACTACACAAATAATTTTAGGCTAAAACTATTGGCTGGCACCATTACATTCATCAATTATTTTTATTAAGATGGGATTCTGATGGTATTGAGCACACTCAGAAATCCACACTGTAACCTTTTAAAACTTACCACCTGTCAGAAATCATAAGAGACTGTGGTTCCCCTTGCAATTACTGAGATCCCACAAGCCAGTGAGTCTTGATTAAGGCATTCATTGCCTTGGTAATTTGTGGGGAAATAGAAAAAATTTAGTTTTTTCAAGGGATAAAAACATAGGAAAGCTTTACTGGTTAAAAAATAGCAAACTTTGCTGTTTTCCAACAGTTTTTGACTGGTAATAAGGAAATCTAATTCTAGACAGCCCTGAAAGCATTTGAGATAATGTGATGCTGAAATACAATGTCCAGGTAGATTAATACCACAGTTATCACAAAAAAACCAAACTGATTCAACATAATAATTACCATAAAACATTCTCCAATCATATTTTTCCACCTTTATTTGTCTGCGTGGATGCTCTGAGTTATCTCCAACTTGATTGTGATGGTGGAACTCAGGAGATCCAAGCCAGAGATGAGCAAACCCATGAGGGCAGCTCACTCGTTCAGCCCTGGAGCACAGACCGGGGAGTGGAGAGTGGCAGAGACAGGATTTGTGCCATGCACTGGAATCAGCAAAAGTAAGATGACATCGGATGGATTCCACATCTGGCTGCACACAGGCAGTCACAGCTTCTTCTTTCCTTCCTCCCTCCTTTTTCCTCCACACCCGCCCCCAGACATTCATAACTACATTCTAGTTTGATAAAATTCCTAAACTGTGAAAACAGCAACCTAGTGTCTGAAGACACTGCACATGCATTTTCTTTTGAGTGTCTCCCCTCTCTAAATCACAGTTCTCCAATCACTCCTCTCCGGGCCAAAGTTGATTCTCAGGACGTCTCTGGGTCTGAGGCCTTTGAACATTCGAGTCTGCATTTACAAATCAGGAGCGTTCTCACTTACGAATTTTATTCTGGATTTGTCTATAAAAATTAGCAACTCTAGAACAAGGACTCAACTCCTTTCTGGGGATAACTTCCACCAGCCAGGTGAGTGTTTCCCAGGACACCATGGTCTCCCTGCATGTGCTGAGAACCCGGTCCCTGAACAGCTTCAGCCATCTGTGTTCTCGTTGGCAACGACTGCATGCAAGGAGCCCGGTTGGTCCTGTCCAGAGGAAGGATCCGGCTTGTCCTGTTCTGAGTCCTGCTGACTCAAGCATCCTGTGAGCCTTTGCTAAACCAATGGTACTACCTTATAGGAGCACGGTTAACATAAGATGAAGCAGCACCCGGCCAAAAGAAATACATAACCTGGAGGGGACCTTAAACGTCTATTTGGCACCAAACCTGATGAGGATGCAGAGAACCCAGATTATGCATGCATTAGTGGTGGGGATACAAAGTGATCTAACCACCCTGGAACTAGGTTGGCAGTTTTGTAATATATATGTATTATATATATATATATATATATATATATATATATAGTGATCATTTACCATTGAGCAATTGCACTGTTGACCATTCATCCCAGACAGCTGAAAACCTTTGTTCACACAAAAAGGTGGTATAGGAGTGTACCCATCATCGTTATTCATAATAGCCCCAAACCGGAAACAGCTCAGCTGCCCTTCACCTGGTGTCCTTTGCAGGTCTGTGGCATATCCACATCACAGAGTACAGGGCATCGATCTAAGGGATCAGGACACTGATGCATGGAACAGCTCAGATGGCTCTCAAGAGAATTATATTGTGGGGGGAAAAATAATCCCAACAGGTCACACGCTGTATGATTCCATTGACATCACACAAAAGAATAAAGTTGTAAGGATGGCAGAGGGAGTGGAGGTGGCCAGGGCTCAAGGTAGGGAAATTTGGCTATAAAGAGATAGCATAAAGCAGGCTGTGGTATGGAAAAGTTCTGTGTCTTGGCTATGAAGTTGGTAGCATGAGTCTACATGGGATAAAACTGCATAGAACTGCATGTGCAGATGTGCACTTTTAAATGCATGATGGGTGTGTAAATTTGAATAAGCTCTGTGATGGGAGTAGTGACAATGCCCTCCTTTGGTTATTATTTCATAGTCAGCATTGGGCAAATCTGGGTAAAGAGTTCACAGGAATGCATATTTCCATACAACTTCCTGTGAATTTCTGATTAGGTAAATATAAATGGTTTTATAAGATATGCTAAAAATAATGGCATTGACGTGCATACGTGATTAAAATGAAATTATTTTGGGTAGTACTGGGACTGAAACTAAGGCTTTCAGATTGAGCGGCTTCCCCAGCCCTTTTTAGTTTCTATTTTCTAAAGAAGGATCTCTAATTCACTAATGTCCTCAGTGTTTTGTCAGACTTGGAATCTTCTTTTCTTGTCATTTTCTTTGCTTGGGGATAAGAAACCCTGCAGAGCAGAGGACCACTTTTATTTGTTTTTTAATGTTGGCCTGAGTAGCCAAAGAGAACAAGAAAACCATTAGACTTGCATCCCTCGGTACTGGTCAGCTGCCCCAGTTCACCAGCTTTGCCAGATGGCCGTCAGGGTGAGGACTGTTTGAGGGGTGCCCCGGCTGGGTCCAGTCAGCAGATGTTTATCAGCACCTTTGCCATCACATGGGAGGCGCGTAATTTGAGCACTGCTGTAGCAGGAGAGGTTTCTCAGTTGTGGGCAGCTGCGGCATTTAAGCAGTCACTGTATAATAGCTGGTGATAGAGTCCCCATTAGGTGAGAATGGCTTAGTTCCTTGCTTTTCTCTCAGCCAATGCCGTATGATTAGCTTATTATTAGTGTACACTTATCCAGAAATGGTATAGCTATATCAGCACGGATTTAGTGTGTAAATAGTGTACTAAAAATCCTTATGACTGTTTTTCCTTTTTAAAAACAATAAAGACTAAACACACGCCCCTCGCTAACACAGGAAGGTGATTTTTATACAGAATAAACTGTAAATCAGTGACTTCCCTTGTGATTACTTCAGAGATGCTGCTATGCTGCAGTAGACTATTTTCTTGGCCATTCAAACTCACAAGTAAAATGGGAAACGGGGACATTTATTTAAGAACTTAGAGATTAGATTTTTAGAGGTAGTTTCATCACCACCCCTTTGTCATTTTTGAAGTCTCCCTATCCCTTCCTTCTTATGGACATAGCAGCTCACTCTGTAGGGTCCCTAAAAAGGTGACAGGATAGAAAAGCGAGGAGTTCGTTCCACAAAACACCCACTGCATTTCCACGATCGCCCGCTGGGCAGCGTGATGGGATTTGTTGGCCAAGTCAGACTGCGGCGCACTGGTTTACAGTTTGGGCGAAACAGGAATCGAGGTGGAGAGGTGGCTGTTGGTGCTGGTGGCTGAAGGGCTCATTAACTGGCCCTGTGCTGAAAAGCTCATTTATCGATAACTTGCATGAGAGTATAATAACATGAATGTCAACTTTAACGTTGCCTGGGAGCCCATGGCTGAGATCAGTTACTCAGAACACAGATAGGACTGAGAAAAAAAAAATGATGGAGATAAAACTGAATGAAGTTTAACAGAATCCACGGAAGTGTTTTTGCAACCTTTCCCGGAAATCAAATGTAAATCAAAGGTAACTGTGTAACGCCTCAGGGCAGCAGGCCTGCCGGAGACGTAGGTTCGCACATCACCCCGAACTCGGCTGTCAAGCAGAGCTGGAATCTTTGCGCTATGCTCATGGTGAGGAAGTTGCTCCTTGTACTCTACACTGGTTGGACCATATCTGGAGTCATGAACTTAGTTGTTGTCCCCAGACAGGGAACTGTGACAAATTATAACTGACCTAATCGTTGAATAAGGCAAAAGAAGAAAAAGCAGGATATAAGACAGCTGTTAAGGCGTACTCTTACATGTTAGGGGAAAATAAAAATAATGCGATGCACACGACAGAACATTTGCGGAGCTACCAAGAGGAAGAGAGATTTGATCAGACAACCCCACAGTGCCACTTTTCAAAGTGATATAAATTTAAAAATCTCCAACTACTATTGA